>CM055069.1:46849362-47137308 GCA_029204045.2 Tillandsia leiboldiana | reverse complement strand
TAGTCATACCGGCTACCCCGACATTATTTTTGGACGATTTCTGCGGTGACGGTTTCGTAAGAGGTAAATCTACATTTTTCGTGTTGGACACTTTTTCTGGATCCGAGCTTTTCTTGGGGTTCTGGGTACATTTTTAACCCCCTTTGCGACTGTTGGTTGATTTGGACAGCACCTACTTGTCGGATTTTTATCTCCTCATCCGGACATCGGAATTCGACGTTTCAGGACTCTATCGACATCTACTCTTCGCGAGGATCGCCGTCATATTTTTATTGGAATTTTTGGAGGAAGTTTTTCAGGTGAAAATTTCGTGTTAATGGGACTGTTCACCACAGTTTTTGGGAATGTGGAATTTGTGTGAATTAAAGTGTAATTTTGGTGTATGTTTGTACCCAGGAGTTTGTGAGCACTTCTACCGTGTTGTTGGCTTGGTGGGATTTGTGATTTGACAGTTGTGGGCTTTCTCAGCTGTGCGATTTTGGACAGTTAGCACTTTCAGGTGGGTGACCTTGCTTCCAAGAACTCTGGACTGTGTACTAATTCTATGTGTGTAGGATCATGCATGTTAGAAATTGGAGTATTAGCATGTGTAAAACTGTATGTTGTATCTTGTATATCAGTTGTTGAATCTTTTGATTCCTGCACTATGTTAAGTAATGAAATCTTGGAATTTGACCTAGCACCCCTGTCATATGTATCATGTTCAGCCAGTCTGTAGAAAAACTCCAACTTGGGCTAGGTTTTTATTGCTCTAGACATTCCACATCACGATACTTTATTTCACCTTGGACTTAGCTTTTCCTCGCCCGAGTTGTGGGCCGAGAGGTCGGTCGGTTGTGGGATGCATTTGCACTCGTGTCTGGGGACCGAGTGGAGTTGATAGCAGTCTGTAGATTGGATTTCTTTGGGAGAGTGATAGTGATGGTAGATCTGGGTTCTTGGAAACTGTCAGAGAGACAGTGGGTTTCAGCTGTGTAGATTCCAGCTAGTGTGTGAGACAGTGATTTGTTTGGTAGTCGATCTTATTGATCGAAGATTGGATCATAGCCTGCATGAGCCACATTTGAGCTTTACAGTGATACTATACAGTGATACTTATGGGTTACTTTGACTCGAGCGGGTCGCTCCCCTCGAGGGCCACTCCGGAGTAGGCGAGACCAGGTTGTGTACCGGTGTGAGTTTGAGATGTTCTTTAGCGACTTGTTGTTGCAGTGGTCCCTCTGGCTGTGCTTTTGTTGGCAGCCATGGACGCCCTACGTAAGTCCGCTCCTCCGGGACGTAACGGCAGTAGGTTGGCGCAGGTTTGACTGGACCCGATGTGGCAGTCAGTTTTGATTGGGTGATCAGGGAGGAGAGTTAGTTGTGGCATTATGTTCTTTCTGTTCCACTGTTGAGCATCTAGACAGAGGCATAGTAGCTGTAGAGTTACCTTTCCCAGCTTTCCTTATAGCACTGCATATGTTACCTTTGCCTCTGGTAGACTTAGTGGGCAGACCGTCGGTCTTGTTGGCGGCACCCACTGAGAACTACTGTGGGATGTAGTTCTCACACCCGTCGTGGTGTTTTCTCCCCAGGGACTTCTGCTCCAGTTCCTGCAGCTCCTGTTGCCGATCCAGCTCCTTCTGACCGAGGTAAGGGCGTCGCGAGATAGATCCCCTCCTGTCGTCTTCTATGTGTGAGTAGATGTACCCCAGTTCCATTTTGGTGTGTGTTATGTCGAGTGACTTTTGTAGTGAGGTTTTGAGTTGTACCTTCCTTTCCTGCTTTTATGAGAGACTCCTGTATTCTGGTGAGGATGGTCTGTATATTTAAAGTTGTAGTTTTATTTTATGTATTTCTTTCCAGCTTTTCTCTTTCAGCTCTGATATCTGCTAGTGTAGATGTTTCCTTGCAGGTTAGCCGCTACGCCTATACGGGGCTTCCCGTATGGGCGGCGGATCTGTTGGCGAGCCGGGGCGCAGTATCGCCCCGGGGCGTGACATAAATATTTTAAATTATAACTTAATTCTAATAAATTATTATTGCTAGTGGACCGAATTATTATAAAATAATTCTTTGGATAGTGGATCATGTAAAGTTAAAATGTAAGAAATATTATTCTATATCTTAACCACTGTTCTTATTCTTTACCTACAAAAAGTAAATAACTTAGCAACTATCCTCCTAGGCAGTGTTTGGTTGGGGGATAAAGGAGGAATAATCCCTTTATCCTTCTATTCTTGCCAAACACCAAGCAAAAAAGACAGGGGATAATTTTTTTTTTTATCCCCTTCTTAACGGGTTATCCTAGGATAACCCGTTAAGAATTATCCCAAGAGGGAGTGGGAATAGAGGAATAAGGGGGAGTGGGAATAGGGGAATGAGGTTATGTGAAACTGTATTATCATTGAACTTGCGGCTATGTGAAACTGCATTATCTTTGATCTTGCGGCTATGTGATTATCATTGAACTTTAGGCTATGTGACTTACACTGATATTATTATTTACTAAAATATAATATAAAATAAAAAAAATTATTTTTTTTAACGTAAGATATAATTTATTATTTATAATTAAATTGCTTCAAATTTAATATAATAATTAAATTAATTTTTCTATAAAAAAAAGCTAAGGGCAAAGTTAGTATTTTTATAAAAATTCTATTTTCTTTTTCCACTATCCTCTACTATTCCATAATTTTAACCAAACACAATTTTAACTATTCCAGAGAATACCAACTTTTCAAACAAACGCAATTTAACTTTTATACTTCATTATCCCGGAATAGCAAGCTATCCCAGGTATAAAAAAATTTATACCTCTTAAATTTATTCCCGAACCAAACGGGGCCTTAGGACCTCTACATTTTTCTTTTGTGAGTTTGGCCCGGTAAAAACCATACTAACAAATTAAAAATTAAAAATTCAATCTCAACTCATTATTATTAATTATTTCCTCTGCGTTTGAAAATCGAATCTACTTCACCGTTCAAGCCATTGCTTATTTTTTTTTATGTAAAAATGAATAAAATACTGACTGCTTGATGATTGAAATCTAAAGTCTTAAAATTTGAATTCTAGTTATTTTATATTTATGATTAAATTTATTTTTTTTAAAAAAAATAAAACATGTACCATACTATTTTTTTTCAAAAAAATATATATATAATAAATGACTGTAATTAAATTTTTATTTATATTTTGTTAGTGCATCTTGATTCAAACTATAGACTATGTTCGAAAGCATAAGCATCTGCCAACAAGAAAGAGAGAGAGAGAGAGAGAGAGAGAGAGAGAGAGAGAGAGACTGAACACACCTCCCAAACATCCATTAGTACTTAGTAAACATGAGCACTTCTTTTCATGTAAGAGGTTGTCTAGTCACCATGTCCACCAAGGTGCCAAGTAGATCCCACATTAAGAATTTTGAGGAATGATCCACTATGAAGACCCCATGACCCCATTCTCTAAGTTGAACTAGCTATTACAGATATATAAATATAAAATACGGAACTAATATAAAAAAATATTTGAAATGATTTTAAAGATAAAAAATTTTATGTTTGATATGATAATGAGCAATAAGAAGAATAAAAAATATTAGTTATTTTAAATGATCTTTTTGCTCTCAAGTTTTATTATATAATGATGAGGTGAGAGATGGTCCCTCGGAAGATCTTTATTATATAATAATGAGGTGAGAGATGGTGCCTCGGAAGACGTGGGAGGATATTTAAGGAAAAAGTAAGAGGGTGGTTGGGAAGAGTGAGAACAGTAATTCTTACTTATTCTAGTTGTACTGGAATAAAATATTCTCGTAGTTTCTGAGGATAAGGAGGATATCCTTTTTATTCCCAAATAATTTCAATACCAAACGCCCTTAGAGCAACTAAGACCAAAAAGAAAAGAGATCCCAAAAATATTGAAACAAATAACCTTAAAAGGGCCTTTTCCATTGATTTATTACATCAATTTGGATCTCTCCCTTGGCCTTATTAGTGCCTAACCACACTAGCATTTTGTAACAGCTTTTGATTTTGAGAGATATAACTCACATCATTTGCACAAAAAAAAAAAAAAAAAAAAAAAAAAGAACTTTTAGCTTGTGTGAATCTTCAAAGTGTAGTGTTATACTCATCATCATCATCATCATCATCATCTTGGCGTAGATGTAAATAGAATTGAGACAGCAAAAAATATGTCATCAATAAGTTTACGTAAATAAACTTCGTTTAGCGCTGTTAATTTATTTGCATATTAAGATATCTGCAGAAGATATATTAGATATGTCAAATGTTGTCACAAACCAACTTAGAACACACGTGGATTTTGAGTTCAATGAGATGCATATTTGTATCAAAATTTGTACCTAAACTTAGCTAACATTGGAGAATTATGACGCATTTGGTCATTGGAGGAATCATATATTAAAGTAATTGATAGTGATTAGAGAAATATCCATTAACTAAAGCCACTGACCTAATCTTCTTTATCAAACCAAAATTGGAGATCTACTGTGAATTCGAGCTGTTCGAAGAAGCACAAACAAAAAAAAGTTCCTTTTCCATTTATGTTGCTACAAAAGTTTTTGATGCACCCAAAACACACATTTACTTTTCCTTGACCATTAACTTTTGAAATAGCTTCTATGTTCCTAAAATATATAATTATATATTATATTTACACACGAGCTTTTCAGCTTCTAAATAGAAATTCTAATTTGAAACTTTTAATTTTGTTGTAGCTAAAAGTTATTTAAAGAAGATAATAAAAAGAACATGCTTTTTTGAAAAGTTCTAATCAACAACATCTGCAGCTGTGTTACTGAGTCAGTAATTTGATCTTTATTCATGCACTTTTAATGGCTCCTTACAGTAAATGAAGCAATTGAGAGATACATAAAACTAATAATTTATCACCCAAAATACAAAACAAACTACATGGACAAACATAACCTAGCTCTTGATAAAAAACAATAGTGCACATAAGGAACCGAAAGGATACGGACGACGCGGGCCGGATGGGCTTCGAGTGAACTTAATCGGGAAAACTTTGGGCAAGATCAAAGCTATTTGAATCTCGTGCCGCACAAGACGCCTGCAGCTTGGCGAGCGAAGTAAGAGAGGATGATGTCGGCACCGGCTCGTCTGATACACAGCAGTGATTCCATCATGGCCTTCTCCTCGTCGATCATTTTGAAAACTGCGCTGGCCTTGATCGAAGAGTACTCTCCAGAAACCTAAATACAAGTAGAAACAGGATTTGCGTGTAATTAGAAACGCTAAGAACCAGTTTCAGAATTCAGAATTCAGAATTTTACACCGGTAGAGTCTTAACATAAGAAAGCCGACACTGACACCGACAGCGTGTAAAATTTGCTCGAGCTAACGTGTACGGAAAAACTCCGCCAATTTCGTATGGCTTGCACTTGTAAATGAAATCAGGAGAGAACCAACAGAGTTCCAACAAAAGAATCGAATAAATGTTGTGAAATTTGTGTTCGTTAAACATTTGTATAGCTACTTACAGATGCAAAGTTCTCTGTGAACTGCAACCAGAAGGAAGAAAAGTCGAATTTTTAAGCGAAAGAATTTACCTGATACGCCGCGAGTGGTAGAGCAGAATTGTCTCGAAGAAGACGCACGACATCCAAGTACGGCAATGCTGGCTTCACCTATCACACAGCAGCACATTGCTTGTAAACCAAAAGCCGCAGGAAAGAGGCAGGCACCTACATTTAAAAAGAAGAAGGATGGTTTATATGGAAAGTAAATTCACCAGAAGAATATCTGCGCCTTCAGCCTCATCTGCTTCAGCTTCTACAAGGGCTTCTCTGTAGTTGGCTGGGTCCATCTGGTAACTTTAATCGAAGAAACAAGATAAACATTTAGTATTGGGCAAGTACGTCACTCGATATAATCAAATTCATAACATCAATAATAACGGTCGTGTACGTTTTCTTGTCCCCAAATCGTGGATTTGAATCAAGAGCTTCTCGGAAAGGGCCGTAGAACGCGCTTGCATATCTGCCCCCAAAAAGAATTAATGTAGAGGTAGAATTAGTAAAATTTATAATTGAGAAAATATGCACTGATCGCAGGAATATGAAAACGAAGAAAGAATAAGGTACCTACTTTGCAGTATAAGACATAATGGAGACATCATGGAAACCTTCAGCATCAAGGGCCGCACGAATCGCTCCCACTCGACCATCCATCATGTCGCTCGGACTAACAACATCGGCACCAGCACGGGCCTATTTGGTAGTACAGACATTTTTTTTAAAAAAAATTTGCCAATTAGTCGGTGTGAAAAAATAGCTCATAATAATGCTATACAAATCAGGATTGTGAAGAGTACCTGACTAACTGCCTGTTTGCAAAGCTGATGGACTGTTTCGTCATTCATTATGACTCCTGCGAAAGCATAAAAGAAGAATCTGATTAGAACTTGCATGGTATTATCTTTCGCAATATCGATTCGCTTGTAAGATTCGAATTGCTTTGCCCGTGAATCGAACTGTATCATATCATTCGATCCACAAATTGTACGATTTTGACGACTATGATTAAAACCACTGATTTCCGTTAGTAAGTGCAGAAAGAATGAAAAGAGTAAAATATCTCACGCGAAAAAAATAAGAAGAGAAATTCGAAAGACTAATGATAACATGAGAATGGACATTTCAGAGCCTATTTCAAACAAAAAGTGAAAATCTCAAGCTTAAAAATTACTCACCATCTTCTCTTACGATACCATCATGCCCATCGGAGGAATAGGGATCCAATGCAACATCAGTGTAAATAGCCTATGATAGCAGAAAATTTTAGTTAGGAAATTATATTTTGGAGTCGAGAACCATACCCAAAGAGCACCACATGGCTCACAATGTCAGGGTACTTGTCCTTGAGTAGGCGAATCGCTCGAGGGACCAAGCCATTATCATTGAATGCCTCATCTCCTGTTTGTGACTAAATGAACAAGAAAGAAAAAGAATATATAACTCTTCCACATCAAGAATATATATAAACAAGAAAGAATCCGAAAGTGAAAAAACCTTCAAAGCATCAGGAATTTTCGGAAAGAGCACAAAACTGTTAACACCAACATCTTGCGCCTTGTAAACCTGCATAGCAAGAGCAGTTCAGTATATGCAAATTGTTCACATTGACTGAGCACAGCAGCTTGAAAGATTCCTTGTTTAGAAATTTTAAGAAACATTGATGACTACCGTAGTATACCGGCCGAAAATCTTACTTCAAGATCATTTCCGCAAGCACTAGCATTCATATGATGTTGAATAGCGCGCCAGTAACTATGCAATCTTTTTATTAGTTTTTTTAAAAAAAAAAAAAAAAAAAAAACAGGTTAAAGTCCAAGTATGAACACCTCATCAAGAAGGCCATGGCGCCATCCCAACCGAAAACATCCAGGCATTGCTCCGATAGGAACATCTTCTTCACCTACAAGTACCATAGACTGAGAATCTAAATCCAAATTGGCTATTTTAAGAAAATGAACCCTGTGAAAACAGAAGAGAAAAATATTGAATCGCATTGGCTATCAACCTTCATGAATAAAAAGCGGAAGAACAAGATTTGCGGGCGACAGATTCGTTTCTTGGAAAGAAGCTCTAAGTGCCGGTGACTTCCGGTTACGACGCGGGCGCCTAGGAAGTGACTGGAACAAATAGCGAATTAAGAGATCAATGCAACCATCCTCAAATTATAGAATTCGAAATGCTATAAAATGCTCTGAAATGTACACTAAACGCGTAATTCGATAACAAGCAACTTCAAACATACAAGCGGCTTAACAAGCGGCGTTCCTTTGGGGCCCGACGGCCGATAGAGTGGCGGAGGATCAGGGAAGTTGCCGGCCACAGCCGCTGCCTCACATTCCTCGATGGTTCGGCCGGAGGTCTTAACTGATGTCCCTTGCTCTTTGCTTGCTGTAATAACCATCGACGGTTTGGCCTTCGCTCTTCGTACAAAAGAAACACAACTTTGCGGAGAAACCGGCCTCAACCCAACATAGCTATGATCATTTCCTACTCTTATCAGTTGAGCATTTGCAGTAGAGAATGAGATTGTAGAAGCCATGATCTATACCCTACTCGCCAAATGCCTTGAAAATTTCCAAAAAAAAGTAATGTTTTGCTAATTATTACACAAGTTTATAATGTATGTATATAATGAAAACTTTAGGAAAAAAAAAATAAAATCCACTTCATGGTTCAGCTTATCTAGCTAATAAATGATGAAAATGCGCAAAATAAGTGCTTAAAAAGACCATTTTTCTACAAGGGTTTTGGTCCAATTAGAACAATTTTTTTTCTCTAGAACACAAATTAAAGCCTACCCACCAAAAATAACAGCAAAATGAAGCACACCCGAGAGCAAATCTCAACTAAATCCGCAGAAAATTGAACCCCTCAATGGCAACAAGTTGCGATTTTTTTGGCTGATTTGAACAAAATTGAGCTCCAATGGCCAAAAGTTGCGATTTTTGGGCTTCCTAATCAAATCCAACAACGGATTATTACCAAATCCGACCATTTATGTGAAATTTTTCGATTCAAGAGAACAAAACAACACAAAGATCTTAAATTGGAGGAGGAGAGAAGAGAGAGAGTTTACCTTGGAGAAGAAGAAGAAGAAGAAGCAGGCGAAGTTCCCTTATCTTTCCTTTTGATCTCCTCTTATTATAACAGGATGCAGGTCAAATCCAAAATCACGTGACTCGTCGTCCTCGTGCCGGACCGGACCGGACCGGACCGGACCGGGCCGGGCCGGAGGTTGTTTTGAACCGGACGAGTAATTCCACAGGGTCGGGTCCAAAGTTGTCGGACCGGCCCGCCTAATGTAGATCTTATTGGGCCTCCAAATTCAGACCGGCCCAGTGAACCCGTTTGCCCAGGTCCAATTTTTTTTTCTTTTTTTTATTTTTAATCCGACAATTTCTATCGGTAAAACTATGGATAAAACAGATGAGCACCAAATTAGTATGAGTAAAACAGATAGGCATTCATTTAGTTATGAATATTTTGAACAACCCGCGAGTTTTTTTTTTTTTTTTGAAAAGTACAGGAGTAAAGAAAAAAAAAAAAACCCTTATGGATGACCCACCAGATATAATCATTAGGAATTTTTTTTTTTTTTTTTTTTTAAGAATTATCAGCATCAAGACATGCTTATGAGGTATACTCTGAAAAAAGTTTCAACAGAAACAATTGAACTTAAATATTATACCACCTCTGGGAAAATTTAATCCATGCAAATTCACCCACAACCCATCATTTAGTAGTTTAACATGTATAAGCATCATTTAATTAAATTAGACAACCTGAGAATCGAAACTATGTTGAATACAAAGACATCCATTCCTGCTACGACAGCCACGAATTGTGTGTTTCATGCGATACTGGATCGAACAAAATGCCGAAGTTTGAAATTAGACAACCTGAGAATCGAAACTATGTTGAATACAAAGACATCCATTCCTGCTACGACAGCCACGAATTGTGTGTTTCATGCGATACTGGATCGAACAAAATGCCGAAGTTTCTGTGTGTTTATTGCAGAAAATAAGATGTTGGGTGTGACGCCCCACTTCCCAGAGGGTCACCCATCCTAGAACTACTCTAGCTCTAGCACGCTTAACTCTCATGTTCCTCTTGAACTTTGCTACCATCCAAAATGCTATAGCCGGGTTAGAGATTTAGTCCTATTATATTATTTATATATAGGACTAATCCAAATTTCGGGGGTGTCACATTGGGTGTGCTCAGCTTTTGTTCTCTTCGAACTCAGACATCTGTTGAACTTTTCTCCTCAAGAATTATAGCTGTTTCTTCATCCTCCTTGAGCCCATCATTCCGCATTCTCTCGAGTAAGTCGCCGACCGGTTTAGCGGCACTTTGATAAACCCTCAGTAAATAATTGTAAACATCTGTCGTTAAGGGTACTAAACGCACCAACAACCTCACAAGCTCCTCCGCTGCTTCGACATCCTGCTGTTCCGAGAAGTGCTTCAAGCTTGCAATAGCATTCATATGATTCGGCTTCCATCCAATTTGGCCCTCCGCGAGTGCTCTCTTCGTCATCTCGACTCCCTTGGAGATCTGCCCATCCTTAAAATACCCGCTCGCCATTCGGTCCCACGTATTGGCGAAAGGCGCTCTACCGTTCTCGATGGCTTCACTCACTAGAGCTTCTGCTTTTCCCAAAAGCCCTTTCGCGCAATACGCTCCAATCAGCAGATTTGCGACCCGGAAATCGTAGAATCTGAATTGTGATTCCCACTCCTTAAAGATCGTCTCCGCAGCTTCTATATCGTCCATCCTCTTAAGCAACAGACTGATCATGCACATATACATAGAATTGGACGCCCTCTCGTGCAATTTATAGGTATTCCAAATGCGGTATAATTCAGTTTTATTTCCAATATCAGCACATACGGAGAGTAAGTATCCAAATGCAGCTCGACCCTTATTTTTAGGTATTAGCTTCTCCGATTCCCTGAGTGCTGCCAAAGCTTTGTCCGCTAACCCAGCGTTTCTGAAACCTGTTGCAGCAACTGCATACATGTGCCAGTTAACTAAATTCTTCTGGTTTTTAATCCTTTCAAACATTTTTTCTATTCCTTGAATATCAACAGCATGAGCATATGCTTCAATTAGAACGTCGTAACTGAAAAAGTCAGGAATAACACCCTTCTCCTCCATAGCCTCGAATACGGAACGAACTTTGTCAAGTTGCCCCATGTTAGAATAGAGCTTCATTAGTTGAGTATAAGAATACGACGTGACTATATTCAATTCCTTCATCCTCTCGAAGAGGGCTTCTGCTTTCTCAACGGCTTTCTCTTCTGCGTAGCAGCGGAGGAGAGCACCGTAGGGCTGATAGACCTTTAGTTGTTGGGGCAAGTTATTAAAATAAGTCTCAGCATTCTCAAGGCCATGAACTTCACGGATCAACTCGAGCCGGTATGCAGCGTCACCAGGTGATATGGGAAAATACCTCCGATCACTCATCCACATAGATATCTGATGCATTCATTAATTTTAATATCAGGTCGCAGAAGAATTTAAACCTTAAAAACAAACATAGCAGAACAATTCAACCAAGCTTTTCCGTTCTTTGCATGGATTCATCTTATAGACGAAAGATATTGGCAAAAGTTACTAAAAAATAGCAAACACAACTTGCTTTTAGTACATATAGCACACTGATATGATAGCAGTGGAAGTGTGGAACCATCGTTATCTTCTTCGTCTCCTCTTTTTTAACACTTAAAGTTCACTTATGTGCTTGATGTCAAACATATAGCCAAAGAGTTTCAAAAATAAATCATACTTCGACCATACATTCCCCATGATAAAGAAGTTTAAGAAAGCCAAAAGCGCGGATACTTTTGGTGTTATTATTGACCTGTCATTAGGTCCCCTTTTAAGTAACACCTCTGAGCTTGTACATGTTTTTTTTTGAGAGAAAGGCAGCATGCTGCCGCTTCATTCATACCGTGGTGAATTTAGCAAGCTGGGCAACCGATTCCTGCAATCGAGCAGTCGGGCCCAAAAAAAAAAAAATCAACAGTATCTAATCCAATTAGATCGGCAGATTCGAATTTCTGCAAGAACGGCCCCGATACACCGCTTTTTGTTTTCAAAACATCTCCCGTTTCTTTCCAGCCAAATGTTCCACCAGGTTGCTGCAATGGTTGTTAACAACCTTTTACCCAAGGCACCCATTTTTTGGCCGTTCGTATCCCATAACATATCGAGTGATGAGGCGTTGTGGGTGTTATATGCAATATTTGTAATGGCGCGCATATGTCCGTCACAAGCCATCCGACACTATTTTACAACACCAGTAAATGCGCTAGTCGAAGAGATAGCACTTGTCGACGAGCAAAAGTGTGGAAGATCAATCACCATCATCGATTATTCCATCAGGAGTTTTATTTCTAAAATTTAGCCTACTCGCAGCACCGCTCTTTCTAGGAAGATCTTGTGCAAAAGCTATATCGACTACGATCGAACTCGTTAACACTATTTCTGGACCATTTCATTGATCTTTTTGTAACATATGGTGTTCTAAATTTCGAAGAATTCGTGGGTTCAATTCCTTACATCCACCATTAAATGGTTTAAATGCACATCCTCTACCTACTATTCCATTACTACTCCTCTCAATGAACGAGGCATTAGCACAAATCATACCCATTAATGAAATCAAAATGAGGGTTTAGGAGAGGGACCTCGAGGGCGTGAGAGTATCGCCTCAACGCCTTCATCTTCTTCACCATGGATTGGAGATCCCTCTTCTCCACGGCGTTTCCCTCTTCGACCCACCGCTCGAGTACGGGGACGACGGGGACCCTAGGGTTCGCGACCATATCCACCCGGTTGTAGAGGGAGTCATGCGGCGGCGGGGGCGGGGCCGGTGGCGCCGCCGCCTCCGTCGCCGTCGAGAGCGAAACCCTAGTCGTAGCCATTGATCGGAGGAGCCTGAGAAGGGGCGGAGCTCCATTGCGGGGGCGGAGGAGCTCCATGGCACAGTGCGTTGAAGTCGCTAACAATGGCGAGGGTTTTGATTTTAGAACCCTAAACCCTATTTGGGCCGTAACATCTAGCCCAACTTTTTATGGCCGGCCCATAAACTTTCCCATTTTTACAAATAAACCCTCACAAAACCCTGAGCTCCTCATCGTCGTCGTCATCGTTGCGACTCCGCCATGGGCTCAGCGCTCTTCTCCGTCGCGAATCGCCTCCGCAGCGCCCTCCGATTCCGCCATTGGAGTAGCTCCTACTGCACGAAGAGAGCTCCGCGCCCCAGCCTCCAATCCACGATCTGGCCGTTGGGGCACCCCAGCATCAGCCTCGTCCCGGAGATCGAACGGTGGATCGACAAGGGCAACTCCGCGCGCCCCGTCGAGCTCCAGAACGTGGTGAGGGAGCTCCGGAAACGGCGCCGGTTTAAGCAAGCGCTCGAGGTTCGTATCGAATCCATGCCTTAAAGGTGTTTGCTTTATTTCCCCTGTCAAAGATCGTCAAATGACCTTGTTGTTTTTGTTGTGCATTTGTGGTTCAAGTATTGTACAAATCGACAGAGTTAACAAAAGTTTAGATTTTGTTTAATTATAGAAGTTTGGCTTACTAATTGTGCACAGCAAATAAAATGCCTTAAAGGTGTTTGCTTTTATTCTCTACATTAATATTTCTCCATATTTCTGTGCGTATGTTGCTGAATTAGTGAAAGATGTAGTGAAAGATGGAGTTATCGGCGTCATCGATTCACACCCTGTTGAATTACAAATCATAATTTAGTTGAGTTTGTGGAAATTTGATTTAGTAATTCCGTTCGATATTGGTTAAAGTTTGCGTAAGTTGATCATTATCGGTTCATTGTGATATAACCTTTTTAATCACTGGTAAATGAGATTCTTGTATAAATTTTAATCTAACATAAATTTAAAAGGAAAAATCATAAGGCCATTGAAGGTTTCTCATTTTCTTCTTTCATGTTCATTCGACAATCTCTCTGGTGTTTCATAGATTGTTTTATACTTTGCGGGAACAGGTCTCTGAGTGGATGAAGAACAAGAGCAAAATAACGTTCATGCCGAGCGACCATGCTGTGCAGCTCGATTTAATCGGCGAAGTTCATGGATTGGCATCTGCCGAGACCTACTTTAATAGCTTGGACGAGAAGAACAAAACCGAGAAAACCTACGGCGCCCTTTTGAACTGTTACGTGAGAGAACGCCAAATAGAGAAGTCCTTATCTCACATGAAGAAGATGAAAGAAATGGATTTAGCATTCTCCCCGCTTCCTTACAATGACATCATGTGTCTCTACACGAACACAGGACAACACGAAAAGGTCCCGTCAGTGCTCGCTGAAATGCAGAACAATGGAGTCTATCCCGACAATTTTAGTTACCGAATATGCATAAATTCTTATGGGACAAGGTTGGATATATATGGGATGGAGAAGGTTCTAGAAGAGATGGAACATCAGCCGCAAATTGTTGTCGATTGGAACACGCATGCAGTGGTTGCGAACATCTATATAAAAGCGGAGCTCGCGGAGAAAGCTGTTTCTTCACTAAAGAAAGCAGAAGAAAAGCTTGACAAAAGGCACGGGCCGGGCTATAACCATCTGATTTCCCTCTATGGCCATCTAGGGAGTAAGTCGGAGATGCGGAGATTATGGGATCTTCAAAAGGCGAACTGCAAGAAATATATTAATCGGGATTACACGACGATGCTCGGGGGGCTTGTGAAGCTCGGGGAGCTAGAAGAAGCCGAAGCTTTGCTGAAGGAGTGGGAGAGTAGTGGCAATGCATTAGACTTTCGCGTCCCGAATGTTCTTCTTACTGGGTACAGGCATAAAGGGCTTTTAGAGAAAGCCGAGGCTCTGCTCGATGACTTTGTAAAGAAAGGGAAGACGCCCCCTTCGAGTAGTTGGGGGATCGCGGCCACAGGTTATGCGGAGAAAGGGGAGATAGGGAAGGCACATGAGTTGTTGAAGAACGCGCTTTGTGTTTATGCCCCTAACACTGGGTGGGGGCCAAATCCTGCTGTAGTTAAAGGTATACTAAATTATCTCGGCGAACAAGGCGATATCAAGGAGGTGGAGACTTTTATTGGTTTGCTAAGAATTGCAGTGCCTATGGATAGGGAGATGTATCACACATTGATCAGGGCTCACATTCGAGCAGGGAGAGAAGTTTATGATCTTCTGAAGAGTATGAAAGATGATGGCATAGAGGAAACTAAAGAAACTGAGGAGATTTTGAGCTTAAAATCTAAAAATGTACTCCCTTGAGTTCATAAGTAATGTTTCTGTAGTAATGGGGAACTGGTGGAAAAATGTATCTCCTTTTCCTTTTTTGCTCTGCATTCACGATGAAATTTTACAGAGAGTTGCAGTACTCTTTGAATAGGAGGAAAGTATTGAAGAGGAATTTCAGTATGATTATTACAAGTTTTGCTACAGATCTGGTAAATATATATTAGTATGATGCATGTATTTACCAATTCATCAGCAATCTTTAAGAGCAATATTACCCACAGCATTTCCCAGTTATCATACTAGAATTTCCATGTACAAAACATTACCGAAGAGCGGAAATTGTTGAGTAGAAACAGAGGCAATTGTGCAAAATGTAATGATACTTAAGAGAGCCTGATATAGAGTGATGAACTAAAAATACCCAATTCAACATCTAGTGAATTCCAGGGAAGAGATTTAACAGTGGAATGGTCAGAAAACCAACTCTGTATCATTGCGATTGACGAGATATTTGGAAACCCAAAAAATAAAACATTACAAACAGCAGAGCAAATTGGATTTTTCAGAAGTGGCATTCATCACCAGCAATTAAAGTCTAAGAAAGCATCACTTAAATGTTGCAATTTGGCGGACCCAGTCCCACACAAACACATTAGCATAGTCTAACTGGGCTCGAACACTCTAGATGCTGAAGAGAAAACACTGTTCTGTAGTTCATTACTTTGACGCCAAAAAAATATGCTATTACTCGGAGAGGGTGGATTTGAGCTCACCACTATTAAGCAATTCCAGCACGATATCACAGCCCCCTACGAGCTCACCTTTGTAGTAAAGTTGGGGATAGGTCGGCCAGTTGGAAAATGTCTTCAAACCCTGCCGCACTTCTTCGTCGGACAGTATGTCAAATGAGCCGAAGCTAATCCCTTCCTGCCTCAAGGCATTAACCACCTTCGAGCTGAAGCCGCAGCGGGGCGCATCCGGCGTCCCCTTAATGAAAAGCATAACCTCTGTTGAGTTGATCAAGCTTTTAAGATGGTCCTCTAGTGTTTCTTTTGGAGCAATCCCTTTCTCGGCAAAAATCTTTTTCAGTTCCCCGGTTTTATGCATCTCCAATGCAATATCTGACCCCCCAATAAGTTCTCCTTTCACATAGAGTTGAGGATAGCTAGCCCAGTTGGAGAACACCTTTAGTCCCTGCCTCAATTCATCATCTGTAAGGATGTCGAAGCTCTGAAAAGGAACTTTCTCTTGCTTGAGAATTTCAACGACTTTGCCACTAAACCCACATTTGGGTTCTTCAGCAGTCCCCTTCATAAACACCACGACAGGACTCGAATTAATCAGCGTTTCGAGGCGTGATGCCAATGTAGCACTTAGGCCCGTGGAGTCTGAACCCCCTTCTGATTCTTGAGATTGAATAGGAATATCGTGCTCTTTAAATACATCTTTCAATTCGCCGCCTTCGTGCATAGCGACTACAATATCACAGCCGCCAATAAGCTCGCCCTTGCAAAAGAGCTGCGGGAAAGTTGGCCAATTGGAGAACTTCTTCATCCCTTCACGGACTTCATTATCTGCGAGTATATCAAAGCTACCGAATTGAACTCCTTCCTCCTTCAGAATTTCAACAACTTTGCGACTGAACCTACATTTTGGTTGCTCGGGACTTCCTTTCATGAAAAGGAAAACAGGGTGCGAGTTCACAAGCTGTTGTAGCCGCTCCTTCAATGATTCGCTGAGGTCGGAGTTTGGGCTTATGGTTTGAGAAGAACTGTTTTGCTTTGCAAGCTCTTGAACTTTTTCAATCACCGTGGGGCCAGCAGCGACCCCAAGGCTGGCGGGAGCAGCAGACTCAGCTAGGTTAGCAGGTCCAGCAACTTTGGCAACTTTGTTAGCCAAGCTGGCTGGGTTTGCACCTTCTAGGGTGTCAACAATTTTACCATCCTGAAAATGGCAACGAATGTCAGTGTAGTCTGAAGGAAACAACTGCATGAGAAATATCTCCTTTAGTTGGCCCAAATAACACCACAGTTTTAGAGACTGACTCTGTCAACTTATTCTGAGCTCAAATACATTAATTTTTAGCTTCTTTCATACTTCCATCTTATTCTTGGAACTATCAATTAAATGGAGTATAACAAGCTAGAAACTGAAAAGCAGAATGAAACTACAGAGAAATTTAATTCCATCAAATAACCAAGGTAAACGAAATGCTTTGCATGAGATAGAGATTTAGGAATAACTATGATCCACCAATGATATCCAAGATTTTTGACCTCATAAATGTCTCTGATCAAATTAAATCTTAATTTTACTCAAAATCAATCTTCAGAGGTTTTAAATAGATAATAATATAGTCACGAGACTAACTGGAGAGAAGTATTTATATAAAAATAGGCACCTAGAAGTTCAATCAACTTCCAACAACTCTAGACTACAAGTCACTATAGTTTAGTTTCAGAGAATGTAAGGCTAGCAGATTTTGTCAACAACATTCAACAATAACTTAAATTACAAATGCTGGGCAGATGATGGATGTTTTGGCTAACATTCGACTGAGTAATGCTCTAACTACCACACACTGACTGAATCAATCTCGACTGCATAACAAACTCAATTCGCGCTGTTATCAGAGGAGGCCATGAGAAAATAGTCTTTCAAGCTATTAAGTCATGAAACTAACTCAAAACATTATCTCAGCTCAAAAAAGTGATATTTCCTGATAAGCATGCATAGGCTATTTCCTCCACCAAGTTCTGCAATACAAACTATCATATCAGCAATTTAGAGTGCTAAGAGAAGTGCATATTCGTAAACATTAACTTAGGGCCCATAAATCATCTACAGAAAGCAAAGAAGTTGGCTTCCCCTGGCCAAATATACAAGCATTCTTACCTAAGCTCATATTAACAAAATTAGTTAAGGATTCATTATTCAGAAAAGTTATGACCGACCAACAGAACAATAACATTTAGCAAAATATCTAGCTCAATAACACAGTTTGTCAATTCATAGACTAAGAAATACTTATTTAAGGTAACAAAGAGAGTGAGTAGATAACCGCAGGAAATCTTATTACACACAAATTACAAGTAAGATGATCCACTAACCTTGCAAAAAGCAAAATATGGCACTGCTGAAACTGCATAAGCCTCTGATATTTCAGGCTGTTGTTCTGCTTCTACCTGATAAGTGATTGATGTCAACCAGAAGTCGTTATTAAACAATAAATTTATTCATATCAAACAAGAGCTATACATCTGAAATGTGGTCAGACCAAAATTTCTAGATCAGATTATATTACCATCATAGATTACAGTGACTATTCTATACACACGAAGATACTTTTGACAGGTGGATATGATACCATAATCAGGAACCTTAAGCTCAGCAGGGGCATTTGTGTGTGCGCACACGTGCACGTCAACGAGTATGCTACAGACATATATCAGGCATAATCTTTGGATACTGAATCTCAAAGAACGTAAAATTACTTCATCCGATAACCGAGTAAAAAGTGAGACCCTTTGCAGAGACAACTCTAAATCCTATAATAATTCCTTCTGATTTGGCATAATAGCAGACCTAGCATTCGGATAATAAACAAAAGGCCAGCCCACAAATACTTGTAATAGCGCTCAGTTTCTACCATCCAATAAAATAACCTTAATTCTCCGACCACATAAAAATTATACCGAGAGCACCAAACCCTTTCAAATAATCCTTTAAATTAGAATCTTCCAACAAATCAAGAGACAATCGAATACAAAAAAGGGATTCCAGTTCCTTTCCTTTCCTCAACCAGTTAACCCTAAACCCCGATCAATCCAGACGCATCGAACATTCAATCAGCCAAAGTTAGGAGCTTCCTAGAGAGGAAGAGAAACCAACCACAACAATCGATCAAGACTAGAATCTTCACACAAGTCAAAAAACGATCGGTGAAAAAAAAAATACCCCGATACCAGTTCCTTTCTCCGACCAAATTAATCATAAACCCTAGACCCACCACCACTCGGAGAACAAAACCCTAAACCCCAACCAATCTATACGCATAGCGCACCAAATCGGCCGAACCAAGTATCATTCGGGAGAGCAAGATAAACCAGGCAAAGAGGAGGAAAGGGAGTACCCGGAAGAATCGC
Source organism: Tillandsia leiboldiana (assembly GCA_029204045.2). NCBI lineage: Eukaryota > Viridiplantae > Streptophyta > Magnoliopsida > Poales > Bromeliaceae > Tillandsia > Tillandsia leiboldiana. The sequence continues at coordinate 47,118,383 of CM055069.1, read as the reverse complement.
GCGTGGGGGAAATCGGTGGCGAGGTGGGCGAAGACCTGGTCCATCGGCTTCGAGGCCTCGCACCACGACGCCCAGAAGTGGAGGATCACCGGGGAGGCTCCATTGACGGCCTCGTCGAGCTCCACCTTCGATTTGATGTCCTTCACCGCCGCGTCCATGGCGTAGGAGAGTGAGGAGAGAGAGACGAGAGACGAGGGGTCGCGGGATTTGGGGAAGAAGACGAGGAGACGAGGAGAGAGGAGAGAGGAGAGAGGAGAGGAGCAAATGGTTTTGGGCTTCGACTTTTTAAAAATTTGGGCCTCATAAGCCGTGGTCATTTTGGCAACAAGTGAGCTTTATATATCTGGGGAATCGGTGGACCGAGTCTACCACGTGGACTATAGACCGGGTTTTGTCTAATTAGCATCACCTAGTTTTTTTTTTTTTTTTTTTTTTTTTTTTTTTTTTGAAAATAAACTCAATATAAGGAGAATGATCCCCCAACCATTATCATCCACCTGTCCCTGTCCAAAAAAAAATGAAAAGAAAAAACTTATATATAAAATTTCAAAATTGCCTACTTATTATTAACCATGAAAAATTCCTCCGAAATCATAGATTGGTCACAGAGATCAGTAGATCTAATTTAGTAGATGTTTATCTTATCTCATGATCAATGTACAAATTTTGATAGGATCTTGAGAGCTGGAGATCAGAAAAGAATTAAAAGAAAAAAGAAATCAAGATATTGACAAGAAAAGGAAATGATTGAAGCTTCAGAAGATATGAAAACACTAATAACAACTCTGTATTTCATAGAGCCAAAAAGCTCAGAAGTTTCACATGCTTCTTCTCCCAATGATGTCATAACAAAGATAACAGAAAAATTAATCACTTGCCACATATTTGTTTCAAAAAGAATAGTCAACAAGAATTGAATGCTGTAAATAAAGAACTGCATCAGATGCTGATTGCTATTAACACTGGTGCTTGAAGTGTGTTGGCTATTTGGTCTCTTGGTATATATCCTACCACAGAATCAACCAGACCAGATGAATTCCTGATTTTGGATATGAGATAATGTTTCCAGATGCATCCAAGCAAACATATAACTCTGCAGTACTAAATTATTTGTCCAACTTCCCTGAGGCACAGAGTGTTCCTAGAAAGCAAATCAATTATAAACCAATGAAACATGACTAAAAGAATCCTTGAAAAATAGTTGATAAACCTAACTGCAAATTGTTCTCTGACTTCACCCAGCTATCTCACAAGGACAAAGTGTCAGGTATAAGTATTTATGCATAGTAAGTCAATTAGAATTCATGGAATTAACAAAATATGACTTCATTCTTTAGTGGACTACAGATCATATTGAATGAATTTAAAATATCGCACGATGGACAACTCTTGAACAAAGTTCAAAATCGAGCAATTTCATCCGATCTGCGTTATACGTTTGTCTCAGTTGCTCATAAAACTATAGCTCATGAAAGAAGAGAGTGCAAGGAGCTAGAAGGATAAAAAAAATGCATAATAAAAAGTTTATGGCTGCTAGAGATTGCCATCAATTCAATAATCGAGACCACGTACTAAGACACAGGAATAAATGAGCGTAATTCTTTTTCGAAGAAGCCAGTAAAGTTCAAGAACTGCATAGAACTGGAATATACATGGTTACATGAAGTAGCAGATCACTGGGTCAACATACAGATACATACATGACTAATGATTAATGTGAAAGGCAAATCAGAAACCGTAGATGTTACTGTATAAGCCAGGCAACTGATGCTGGTGGCTCTTTTCTACGATTTTCAGTGTCATTCATGCAGGCTTATTTACAACTGCCCTAAGAAATCTACAACATGCTAACGCTCATACATCGGAGGCCTTCTCGACCGGCAGTGTCATTCATCAGCCCGATAAAAATGAAGCAACTTTAGCGGCATAACCTTTTCCTACACCACAATGAAAAATACAGTTATAACCAGTTCTAAAAGGAATCACTTCTCATGATAAGCACAGACTAAAAAGGTGTCATTGAGTAAACCTGTGCATTTTTCTCAGATTCATGAGGAAAATGAAGTCCAGTGGAGCATTTTTGAAGGTCTTCAGGCTTCTTCATCCATGACTTGTGTGCCTCAATGGCTTTGAGCTTATATAGAAACATCTGATGTGAAAAGACGATGTAGCAATGGTGAGCGTCCACATCAATCACAAGTAAAAGAATTTTCCCAAAAAGTAATGCTAGGCCTAAATAAGAATATTAGTTATACTGCAGCACGAACCTCATAGAGAGAGATGGTTGGCTTCTCTAGTTCTTGTCCTTCGATATGGATGCCTGTACCCTGACATTCTGGACATAATATAGACGAGATCTTATTTTTAAGAGCTGTTCTCGCCTTCCTTCCTCGAATGCTTTTTATGCTATTGGATTGATCAACCAACACCTCATACTCACAAAGAAGGATCCAATGTACAAGGCAGGAAGCATGGAATAGATGAAAAGCCTGGATATGTTAAAGTGAAAGCCGTCACATTGCACCATCTCACTTTACAAATAAGAATTAAAATAAAATAAATTTTAAAGTTGAAATTTATGGTGCATTTGGCAGTGCTTTTGTTTTCAGTCAAGTTCTACATGGTTAAAGGCACTAATGAACGAGTTTCTTCTTGGTTTGTTTACACACTCCCTCAAAAAGAAAGAAGCAAAAGGGGTGGGGGGGGAAGGTTGCTACTACATTTTCATTTTCCTTAATGTTGTCAAACAAATCTAAGAAAACACATAGTTTACAAACAGTTCAGAACAGCAAAAATACATGAGGTCATCCCTAGGTGCCTTCAATCAAATAGAACGAAGAAAAGAAAGTAAATGAAGACAGATAACCAATTAGCATCTCCCTCGAATTACTTACCCCATTTGTATTTCTACTGCTGCAAGCTAGATTTCCGGTCTTGCAATTCAACAAGGTCGCAACATCCTTTCCTGGAAGAATCGGTTGCCCACAGATATCACAGGCTCTCTCAGAAGAAAGACGCTTCTGCTTCCTCAACTCTTTCCTAACAGATTTTCTGGACAGATGTGCTACTTGGAGATGGCTAGAAGAATCAGCGGAACAGCCACCAGGGCCAGAACCATTTTCAGAGGGAGAATTGCTACTGCTATTGTGTTCTGATGAATTTTCATGATCTGAAAATGACTTATTCCTTTTCTTGCCCCGGCGCCCAAAGTCATCGATCATAAAGAAAGAGCAGCTGGGGGATAGAGGAGGGTCTTGATCACCCGGACCCCACTTTCTACCCAAATCATATGTGTAAACAAAGTTCACTATAGCAAAATCACATTGGTGAGAGGCCTTCATCTCCTCTGATCCATCAGAAGCCTCTTGTCCAGACCACGCACACCATATCTTAGTAACCTTATCCTGAGCTTCACTGTTTTCGTTGATTTTATATGCAGCATTTCCAATCCCCAAAAACCTGACCCTCAGATTAGAAACAACCTCCTTAAGCAAGACACCCGGAATTATGAGACAACCATCATTTCCAGAACTTTTATTTTCATTTACGGCCATTGTAAGTTTTGTATGGCCATTATTGCAGTGATTATCACCATTCCCATTAGTGGTCACTTTGTTAACATTGCTACTAATACCAAAAGTACCATCTTGCGACTTTAAATCATCTCTAAGCCTTGATGTTACTTCGTTTTCATTATCAGCAGTTTCACTACCGACAACCAAAGCTTTCTTTTCAGAATCTGGAGCTAATAACAGTGAATCTTTCTCGCGGGTATTATTAAAGAACAGAACACCATCATTAAAGGGCCAAGGAACAGGACCAAAGAGAGTAACTTCGGCAGCGGCATACCTTCGAGCATGAAGATTTCCCTTAAGATGATCAAACAACACAGTGTCGCTGTAGCATGGAGTAAGGCAAATGGTGCAGAAAAAGATTATGCGCTTTCCTGCACGTCTTAGCTCCACATACGTATGCCCCTTAAGCCGCACATCACGGAGTGTCGCCTTTGCCGCAACCTCTCTCAAATCAACTGGCCCTTCTTTCCTGGGAGCCAATTCCTTTCCCACCATGACACAAAATGGAACCTACCCCGAATTCTCGAATCTCCCCTAAAAGCCCTCTGTTTAAAAAGAACGATACTGCGAATATAACCTTCAAGAAACCCTAGATTTAAAATTCCAACCGGTCTAGTGCACAAATTATCCAATTTCTGAAGAAAATCGGCGGTATTCGTTCTTTTCCTGCCATAGGAGCAGATAAAAACCCTACAAATCGCTCAAGAGCCCCAAAACTATCCCCAATTATGCGATTTCCTTCAAGGGAAAGAAGAAAAGACTACGTTCTTTTTAGGGAAACCTAGAAACACCGAGGACAAACAAAGATTCCTCCTTTTAACAGTAATTAACAGCGATGCAAAGAGAATAACCTCTAAAATCGCAACTCGGAAGAGCCGAAACCCTAGTACTGGAACGCTTGCCGCTGCAGCAGAGAACACGGGTTGCGTATCGATTGTCCTCGCTGTTTCGTCGTCGGAACCACATCTCTGGCGTGGGCGAGCGCGAGATCTGCGCTGTATTCGGCAATCTCCATGGCCATCTCCATTGGATCTCAGAGGAGCTTCCGAGAGCGGAGCGGAGCGGAGCTGAGCGGAGGAAAGAGAGAGCGCAACAAGGGCTCCCAAAGCGATCAATCAAGGTCGAGCACCTCCACACGAAGAAGAAGAAGAAGAAGAGGGGGGAGATGCTCCTAGGGTTTGGGGAGATTCGGGAGCGAATCCTCGTGAATTGATTTGAGCGTCGCGTTTTTTTTTTCCTAGAGAGAGAAAGAGCGGGGAAGGAGAGGGAGACGAAAAGCGGTGTGAGTGGATAAGTATCATCGTCCTCGTTTAATTCTAGAGAGAGAAAATCCCGCACGGTTGTCTCGCGGAGTGCCCGCATGCGGACGCGCAATATCCACCGTCCAATAATCCATCACCCCATCGTCGCCGCTTTTTCTTTTGACGGTGGCGATTCACTCTGTCTTGCTTGGACGGTCGATTGCGCTCCCGCGTGTGAGGCTGACGTGTAGGGCCCATATTTAGTTGTTTTTAATAAAATTATTAATTTTATTATATTACTACCATTTTTAACTTTTTCATATTTATTTTTTCAAAATTTTTAATTTATTCATATATATATATATATATATATATATATATATATATATATATATATATATATATATATATATATATAGAGCAATGCTACATGTACACCCCGAAGGGGTGTATATCATACACCTTCACCATTTTAATGGTGGCGATATTTTTTACGGGTCACATCGATTGACCCATCATCACACCCCACCCATTAGATGGATGGGGTGTGTGATATACACCCCGAATGAGGTGTATAAGTATCATTTCCCATATATATATATATATATATATATATATATATATATATATATATATATATATATATATATATATATATATAATAATTTAGTTTTCAGGTGGGGCCGAATAATAAGAATATTCCTAAATTATTTTAAGATATAATTACAGTATATTCTTCCTGCTGGATTAAATGGAGCATATTCCTAAATTAATAATATTTAATTTATTATTTGTGTTTCATATGCTATTGATGAACTGGCACTCGATAATGTGAAATGAAGATGACACATCTCTGATATGATCACGTGAAAAGGGCATTTTTGTTTAGTTGGATGATATAATAATAATATTTGTTCTAATGTGAGAGATTTTTGGTATCTTCTCTCCTGAGATGTCACTCCTAATTCGAATCTAATAAATTTTGAGGACTTAGCCAACTCATTTTAATTCAATAGTGGCAGATCTAATTTATTTGAGATTATGTTGTTAAAAATATTAATTTTTTTTTTATTTTATAAGGTCGACAAAATTTAAAAATATTTTTAATTTATCGTGTTAATTTTTAAACACACAATTTCAAACTAGATCTAAATATAAATTTATATTAAATAAAAAAATTTTTAATGATATTGTATTATATATATATATATATATATATATATATATAGGGATAATTGCCTGTGTACCCTGAAATATGATGAAATATCTGATTTATCATTCTTATTATTTTCTTTCTAATATACCCCTAATACGTTCTACCTTTTTTCTGATATACCCCTATTTTGAGGGTATATTTGAAAGAATTTGAGTTTTTAGAAGGATATATTAGAGAACAGATTTTTTGAGGGGTAGATATGAAAGTTGGGAACTTAATAGGGGTATATAGGCAATTGCCCCTATATATATATATATATATATATATATATATATATATATATATATATATATATATATATATATATATATATATATATATATATATATATATATATATATATATTTTATTTATTTATTTATTTTTTATTTATTTATTTTTTTTTTTCTAGACAAGTTGAAAAATAGCCCTCCTTTTACGATTGGACGGCTCAGATCAACGTTTCCAAAATTTTGATTTTTTTTTTTTTTTTTTTTGCGACCCTAACCCCGACAAACCCAAATCGCTCGCCCGACCAGATGGCGGCGGCGGCGGCGATATCGGAGCTGGATTATTGTCGGAGAGAATCTAGAGGAGCGATCGAGCAAATCGTGAGGATGGAGAAGAGGATCTTCCCCAAGCACGAATCCATGGCGAAATTTTTCGACGAGGAGCTCAGGAAGAAGAACGCGGGGTTGCTGTACGCGAAGGTCATTAATGGCGACGGAGAAAAGGAAGAAGAAGAAGAGATGGTAGGGTACGTGATGTACTCCTTTGTCACTTCTCTATGCGCCTCTATCACCAAACTCGCAGGTGTGTAAATATTGACGCCTTTAATTTACACTTTGTTTCGAATCCTCCAAATTATTGATTTAGATGGAATTGGAAATTTGAATCGATTACATTTCCAATTTGGAAATGTTAGTGGATGTGCTTTGATTTGATTTGCGGTGTAGAGAATTATTTGTCCAAAATTGTTTTCCCGAGCTACCTATTTTGTTGTAAATTTTGGGAATGAGTGAAAAAATCACAATTGATTTTATAAATTTTGTTGATTAAGCTCTTCTTTGTTGGGCTTGCTACAATTTATCCAATCTTAAAAATCTCATCTTTCTGCAGATTCTGTATCTGCATGTATTGTTTCTGCAGCATCCCTGTTAAAATTAGATCTGATTGTCAGATGAAAACTAACATTGGTGTTGTTGTATCCTATTCCTACACATGCATACATTACAATAAGTTTCGGCGCGTAGAGAGAACTTACATTGATGTGATTGTATCGCCGTCATGCGAACAAGGAAACCCCTGCGCACCAGTTGATCAGATTGTCCATACGAAGGTGGAGTGCATCTCAATGGCTGATTTTGCGCGTAGTGTACATATCGTATTTGTATTTTGTATTCACCTTCCTGTGTTACTGTCATTTTACTTTTTCAGAGACTAGAGTTGTTCCATCCAACAAACTATGCAACATTCTGAAGATTTCGATTCGTTAGAGCTCGTAGTTTAGATTATCATCCTTTTCTTGGACCTAGTTACTTAAAACCAAAATTGTGCCATTCTTATGTGACTAGATTGGAACCTCTTGCTGGTTCTTTGATAAATTTGATCTTTTTCATTGGTTCTAGATGGCAATGTGTTTTTTGGCCGCGTAATTTGTTCAGATGCTACTCATCCAAACTTTAAAAGTAGTTCTAGAACATGTTACAGGTAAGATGTGTTTTTGAAAATCGATGTACTTTTTACTTGTCGAATTTCAATTTCTAATACCTGTTACGAGCTGCGCAGGTGAACTAACTACCAAGAGAGATTATTGAAAACCCAAGAAATTCAGTTTAGGAATTAATTTCTTTACTTGTTCTTAAAAATTCGGTTTCTTTGGTGTTCTAACTCTTGTGCTGATATTGTAGTGAAGGAAACTTACAGGAGGAAGGGCTATGGAGAAGCCTTACTAAACGCAGCAATCGAAAAATGCAGAAGAAGGAGAGTTCATCGGATATGCCTCCATGTTGATCCAACGCGAACACCTGCTGTTTCTCTCTACACGAAGATCGGTTTCCAGATCGATTGTTTAGTTAAAAGCTACTATTCGTCAGAAAGAGATGCTTATAGGATGTATATGGATTTTGACAACAACTGTTTAGGTTGATTCAGAAGTTCATCATAATTGATTCAATGCTCCTTTTCTTTTCCATTGTAATATTACATTAGATTGTCTTTGTTTGTTCATGCTTTGCGGTACTGCCGCCGTCATTCGATGTATGAACATGAAATCTGAAAGGTGAGATCAGAATGTTGCAGAGTTCTGCTAGATCACTCAGCAAAAGCAAATTGCTGTTTCATATGTTTCTGCAACTTCAGTTAGAATACTATCGGAAGCAAACATCTTTTGTTGTTACTGATTTATTTTTTTGATAATGAAACTTTCAAATCGACGATCGATTTTATTGAACATGATCTAGACCATTTGAAATTTTCAAAATTCAAATTTTATATTTTTTCGATATTATTTTTTTGTGCATCAAATAGACACAAAAATAAACGGCTAAAAATAAATTTATTTTAAAAAATTTCTAACTAAAATATAATTAATTTATTTTTTTTATACTGTTAAATCATTTTATCATTAAGTTAATAATATTTAAAATTTTAAAATTTAATTTTTAAATATTTTAAATGGTATAAATAATGCTCAATAATAATGATTCCTTTATTAATATATTTATTAACTATTAATGAGTTGTCCCTGAGCATTAAAAGTTTCCAACCCAATAAATTCTTATAATTTTTTTCTTCCTTTTTTTTTGGTTGCCAAATAAAGGCCTGCCGAATAACTACCCAAACTGTCTTAATTATAAAAATAAGTCCCTCATTTTTATTTTTTTAATTCAACTCATTCTATTAAGTTACAAATACATAAAAATTAATCAAAACAATTAAATTCAAAAAAAAAAAGCTGCTGAAATTAATAAAATTCAAAACCTACCTTTTTGTAATAAGTTATTTATGAGGGTGGTCGCCGTGCAATTTTTCACAAAGAATTTTTAGTCCTTCGCTAATAATCACAGCTTCGTTGGCGCGCTTATTTTTCTTTTATTTTTTTATTTATTTTATTTTATTTTTCAGGTGTGAATTGTGAAACAACAAAAAAACAGCGTTCATAATTGCTCCAGAACTTTTATTACACCCTCAGATCCAACCAATCATTCACATTCCCATCCAAAAATCTCTTTTTTTTTTTTTGTTTGATTGATATATTTATTGCCCTCTTAATTGTTTGATCAAAAACCCTCATCTCAACCTCCTCTTTTCCATCGATCTCTCCCCAGTTTTTCCCCATTTTCGAAATTTTGATCTGGGTTTCTCTTTGAGGTGAATTGAAAAGGAATTGAGGGGGGGCGGGGGGGGGAATGGGGAGGTTGTTGAGATCTTGCTTGCAATCGATGCTGAAGCTTGTGAATTCGGTGATTGGGATGGTGGGGATCGGAATGGTGTTGTACTCCCTTTGGATGATTAGGGTTTATTACAAGCATGCCGATGAGCGTTGGACGGATCATAGCCTTCCTTGGTTTGTTTCATCTTCGCCCTTTCAATTTCTCATGATTTGTTGCAGAATTGGTTGTTTAGAATGATGCTCGAGTGGATTTGAAATGCTGTTCAATTGATTGTTGAAGTGAGCTGAATTTTGCAGCGCATATTTTGTTTGATTGGGGCTATTCATGTTCTTCGATGAATTGTTGATTACGGATTTGCATGTGTACTGTAAATAAATCAGATCAGGGAATCAAACATTGTGTTTCTATAAATGTCTCTCTTGTGAATGGATCAATGTGATTTATTCTTCTAGAACACACAATCATTTTCTGTGAATGCAGGAACAGGTGACAGCAACAAATTAAGATTACTCTTTGTGGAAAGCAATCATCTTGTGATCTTTTACTGAGTTGATATGTGTTCTGACATGCAGGTTCATTTGTGTTTTTCTCGGATTAGGCGTCTTTGTGTGCTTCGTAAGTTGCTCAGGCCATGTCGCTGCTGAAACGTCGAACGGCCATTGCCTTTCATGTGTATCCTTGTCCGAGATTGCTTTTGTCGATTTTCGATGATTTGAATGCAAAACTTTAGGCATGATAGCATTTCAAATGCTTTGAGCCATGAAAGTTGAGTTTCATTTTGTTCTTATTTTAGGATCTTAAGTAGATTAATCATATTAGAATTCTCTTGGATGATCTATATCAGACAAGGAATCACTCATTTGTTGAACTTAATTGTTACACAGTATATGTTTTTCATCTTTTTGCTTTTCACAATGGAGGCGGCAATGACAGCGGATGTGTTTCTGAACAGAAACTGGGAGGAGGTATGCACCGCGATCGGTGTTAGAGATCGTATTCTTATTATTCTCTCTATTGTATGCATTTTCTTCTGTTGCTTCTGAGTAAGTGTGTTTTTTTCTCAGGATTTCCCCAAGGACCCGAGTGGGAGATTTGAATCATTCAGGAACTTCCTGAGGTCAAATTTCGAGCTGTGCAAATGGATCGGCTTTGTGGTTGTCGCTGCGGAGGTAAAAGCTGCTTCGATTTCTTAATCGTGTCGAGGAAAGATTAATAGTCTTTTACTTTATTATTCTTTTCGCACGCATGTTCCTTTCTCAAAAAGTTCGTATTGCGATATTCCGAACACGAAGCATATACGAAGTCTCGAGCATTTGAAGGTTCGGTTCTCCTTACTTCTAAATCCACTGTCATTTGTCTTTTTCAGGGATTGTGTATCTTCCTGTCCATGATTCTGAGAGCTCTTGGCCCAGATCATGGAAATTACTGCGACAGCGATGAAGAGAACGTCTACGCAACCGTTCCTCTTCTGGGAAACGAGGTTCAACAGGCACCTCCATACTTCGCCGACCCTCTCTTACACAAGTGATTGCTACAATGTAAGTGCCTTACAGAAACATCACACTTGAGGCAGTGTTTGCTTTAACTAAGAGTTTAACACTTACATCCTCAGAATGCATCTCATATCATTTGTAGTCTCCTTTACACAGGTTAACAACAGGTGATACCGCCTTTTCCAGAGGAAAATTCTGTGTTTTGAGTTACCGTATTGCGCTCCTAAGGTGATAGCTGCAAATCTGCAACTACATTAGCCAGTTAACAGTGTTGCGCATGCCGCAATTGTATTACATTAAGTGATTTGTTCTTGACTATGTTGTAAAACTAGTAGACAAAAACAAAGTGACTGAATTAGTTTTGAGTACTAAGTGATGTGCTTGTCTAAGAATGCTTAAGAGTCCATGTTTAGATTATGCTATTTCTTTCACAATTTCCATGACTAAATTAGTCTTTTTTTTGCATAGATGAAGCATAAGTATTATAAAGCAGGGAGAAGAGAAATACATACAGATGGCTATATATTGCTTACGCTCTACGAAATTAGTTCAACACAACTACCACCTTAACCATAAGGTGGCTCATTTACAAGCTAGAGAAGACCTTAACAGAAACTTATAGACAAATTCCACTACAGCTTCTTCGAGTTCTCGAGCTGCTTTCGGAAGTAGCAGAAGCTAGCTTCGCGACTCGAAACAGAAAGTGGATAGAAGAACACTCTCGAGCATAAAACGATCGAGACGAGTGGAGCGCCGGCACTTGCTGAGGGCGTGCAATATGAAAGCCACCAGCAGTAAAGAGAATCGAGCGTAGTAGCTCATTTGACGTGGGAATCGTAGGAATCGAAGACTACGTCGGGAACAATCAGCGGCAACTTGTTTATGTACATGAAGAGGCGCCTGAGGTTTTCTCTCGAGACGGCGACCTGGTCGACGATATCTCTCGCGTCTATGTATATCCATAAATCGTCAGAGTTAACTCTCTTTAAGCTGTCGCGGCAGAAGGGGCATGATTGTGACCTCGAGTTCCTGCGAGAAAGGGGAATGGCTTTTTATTCACAACTAAGCAGTTGAATAACTCTTTGTTCCAAAATGCTTGTCAAATTAAAGCATAGAAAAATGGAATCAAACCATCATTCCAGAGACAACAAACATTTTAATACAAGACCACCTTAGAAGGAATAGATTATTAGCATGGATATTGCAGATGTTTTATGCACAAAAAGGGGCAAATCAACATTGAGAAACAACAAAGAGAAATAAGTTTGGTTTTTGATGTCATCTGCTTGTATAGCATTCAAAGCTCATGCAACCTTGTTGAAAATAAAGATGACCTGCAGCTGATTGACTTCTTACTTCTATCGCAAGTAGAGCATAAATAAATGCTCTCACGAAGCAGTGACAAGAAGTTTTGCAAAGCGGCAAGCGTCCTTCAAAGGGGAGCAGTGGTGTAAAACAACTGTTTTCCTCTAAAATTTTAAGCTAGCTTCCCCTCATGTGTAGGGGAAATTAGATATTTCTGGGAAGACCCGACACACAACAAAAGATGGTTCAAAAATGCTGAATCTCGTCTCGATCATCATTTGTTGTTTTAATATTTTCTCCTCAACAAATGGCTAGCAAAATTTCAAGAGCTTTTACCTGCGCTCACCATGCTTTCAATGTGAGAGTAGAAATATTATATATGCAATAAGCATCAAAATAAAACTATCGCTGCTATACTGGTAAGGCAATTTTTCCTAGCACTTTTATCAGGGATCGAACCCCAACAAGTACACTCCGCCCCAGAAATTTAGCTAATACATAAGAAATATAACTAGTTTCCGGATTTCATAGGCAGCACATGCTCATGCCGACCATTTGGATCCAGTGCTAAGAAAAAATAGTGACGTGTTTCGCACAATCAGCTTGTCAGATAAACTAATCATTTAATGTTAGTTTGACCGAGTGAAAAGGCAGTTAAGCAAATAAAATTATGTTGAAGAAAAAGATAAACCCAGTATTTATAGAGATAAAACATTATAGTAATCATAAATTAGAATAGAAAACTGTACACATAACCCAAGTAATAAGGCTAAGGAAAGTGCTTCATACCAGTCATTGTAACACTCAAGGCACATGGCATGGGTGCAGTTAGGCAACACAATCTTGCTGTTCATCTCCATGCAAATCCCGCATTCTTCCTCCCTCTCAGCATCTATATCAGATAACTGCATTTTCTCATCATCGTCTCTCCTCCTATACCGTTCCATACAAACCGCCTTCTGCTTTTTTTCTTCCACATCAGTGATCCCTTTTTGCAGTTGCAGCAAAGAGGGAAAAATTACAGCTGCCCACAAAAGCGGCAGAATAAGAACCAAAAGCTAAAGTACAATAAAGAAACAAGCTCAAGAGAAGCAGTATATTTACCATAGAATTCTCTAATGCTTGCTTTCCTTTCATGGGTCGACATAGTTGTTGTCCCATCAACATAAACCTGCATGTCAATCTTCTTGATCAGGAAAAATATGTAGAAGTGAAATTAAACAAGCCAAAGGAAACATGAGGTAAAACATATGTTCGCACATGAAAAAAAGAAAGGAAAAAACCTTGTAAATTAAAATTCTCAGTAAACCAAGAGCCCCGGCAAGGCTACAGTCCGTCCACTGCACCAGGAAAAGGAACATGTGTGCAGCAGGACTATAAGACAAACGCATCTGCAGACATGCGCCATCATATTCCCTGGGATACTCCGATGCCCTGGAAATCAAGAGAGGAAAAATGAAAAGGCAATAAGTATCATCCACTAACCCAAGGACTATTAGGAAAAGAGGAAATCAAGAAGAGGTTTTGCTAAGGAGTCAGCCAAAATGCATTCAAAAGATGATAACTTGATAAGCTCAACCTACAAGTTTCTCTTAGTTCGGAGACGTCAAAGCATATACAGCGTAAAAGAGGGAAAACAGCATTATCAGCACCAGAGACAATATATTAAATAACAATATAGTCCAACACAGAAACCAGAAAACTACAACTCTATCAATGCTGGCCAATGCCTGAACAGGTTCCACCTCAAGCTGCCGGCATTCAAACATTAAACACTAATATAATCACATTCTTGACTCCGGAAATAAATCAGACTGCTATTGACTAACTAAAGTTATCGAAACCACTCATACCAAATGCACTTATTATTCTTAAACCTGCAATTAAAAGAAGCAACTTAGGATTTCAATAGTAGAACATCGGTTATATTTTTTTGTTGTCACAATCTCAGAGCTTAGTTGCTTGCCAGCAAGCTACTGTTTCAGTTGCCAGCTGTTTATTTCAGAGGTCCTGCGGAGATATCTGCACACGCATGCTCAGTCGAACACTAAATGAAGGCACACGAAGGGAAGCAGGGAAGCATCTGTGCAAAAACTGGATCCCACCTCAATACATAGCTAGCAAAAAAAACTAACCACAAGAAATAAAAAAAAAATAAATCAGAACCTGAAGTAGTCAAGGGATAAAGCATTACTCCACGATCTCAAAGAGAGAACTAGCATTTCTTTTTCCGGGAGAAAGAGAGAATTCAAATAAATAACATGTTCTGCTCACTAGAGCTCAGATTAAGAACCTTACATAGTTGACAGGGAGGAAATAATATGCCGTTCTCGTAACAATAACACCAGCAAGAATGCATATTTCTTCATTCTAACAAGAAAATCAGATAATTTAGTGGCTAAATATGAACGACAACCCAAAAAGAGCGAAAAAACAGCGTCAACAAAATTAAGCTTCGACCGAATCAGCAACTAACCTACTTTACCACTTACGGCGCTGCTCACGCTTGATGAAGAAAGAAAGCACAGCATAAGAACTTCAAAATGTGAGAATTTATGCATTTCTCAGCATATGATCTCAAATGAAGAGAGATTTCGACAAAATTTAGATAACTCCATAGATATCTTTAAAAATGAGAAATTGCATTGGTCTTTTAAAGATCAATTAAAAAAAAAAATTAACCTAACCACCTTTTTAGGATCTAGAAATGATGGTTGAAATTAGGACCATCCATAATACTTTATACCCTTAAAATTACTACTTACAAAGCAATAAGAGAAGCACTGCCTCATCTATCACTAGACTCGTTAACTCCAAAAAAAAAACAAAAAACAAACAAAGAGAAATACAGGTCAAAAAAGATGGAATAAAAGAGAATTAACTAAGAGCCCAAACTACGTTACATTGCACTACATTTTGCTACAAATAGGGTTTTCGAAGGCACAATTATGCATCTAAAAGTGCCGCGAGGAAGCAACTACCTCTTATCAAAGCACACACCAATTCCCAATCACTAAAATCTGTATCTCTCGCGCCAGTTACTAACATCCTCTCGTAAAACCTTCTTAAAATCCTATGAATCGACACAAAAATCGCATAAAAATGCGATCTTTCTAGCAGGGGTTAAAAATAAGACAAAAATTTGGAGCAAAAAACACATCGAGGAGGAACATTACACATCAAACCAGCACAAAATTGAGATAACGACGAGATTTCCCCAAAAATTAAAAAGAAAACCTCACGTTGCGAGATCAAAACCCACATTACCCAAATTACCAACAATCGAGAGAAGAATCAGAGCCTCGGAGAGGATGGAGCTTACAAATTATTGGCGTGCTGGATATCAGCTTCGAGCACCTTGAGCGAGTCCTTGAACGACTTCCGCATGGAGCACAGCACCATCCCCCGCCTCACCACTATCGCTCATCCAGCGCCCCACACCCCCCACCCCCACCCAAAACCCTAACCCTAGCGTCTCCTCCCTCGTCGCCTCTGTCCCCTCCGCGATTTCCGAAACCCTAACCCTACCCCCGTACTATACGATCTCTCTCTCTCCTTCTCTCTCAAGTTCGTGTATTTTGTAGAGCGAGAGTGAGATGAGAAGCGAAGAAGCGCTTGGGTTGATGCCACGTGGACGAGGAGGTGGCGACGTGCGCGTTAAAATTAAAAGATTTTTTTTTAAAAAAAAAAGAATTATGGATAAATATATTTATTTATTCTTAATACAATTAAAAATAAATAAATGGCTAAATTGTACTTTTGGGACCCAACTTTAATGCTCGCGACACTTTCATCCTTAGGCAAGCTATAATTTGCTATAATTTTATTTTAAAATATTAATATTATATTAGCGGCACCAAAAAATTAATAAATTAATATTTGAAAAAGGACCAACGTGCAATTTAGCAAAGAAATTGGACCCAACTCGATACCTATTGGGCATTCGATATGACGTGGCTTTCCCCGTACCTTAAATTCTTTTATGTGCAACATGGTTTGTAGGAAATCACTACAACCTTAAAAAAAATAAATGTTTAAAAGAAAAATTATTATGCGCACTTGCGCAGTATTATTTTTCTACACTTTCGACGTAATATTTTTTATACACAAAATAATTTTGCAACTCATCATCGTATTGCATCTCCACTATTTAATAAAGAGGATCAAAATTTCTCACATTGTATAGGTGACCTTTTAAATTTTGAAATAGTTTTATATATGAACTATAATATGATTAAATTTTTTAATTTAGCTATAATTATGGGTGTCAACGAGCCGAACACAGAAGAACTGGGATCGACTCGTGTTCGCCTCGTTTATTATCGAGCTGAAAAATTCGGCTCGTTTATTAACGAGTCGCCGGCTCGCGAACAATAAATCAGATTTTTATTCTCACTATTAGGTGTAAATTAAAAATAAATAAATAAATAAAATCTTAATTTAATAATTAAAATTTATAAAAAATTAATTTTTTTATACTATGTTGATATAAAATTTAAATAGTAAAGTTTACAGAAATATTTTCCATATATATATATATATATATATAATGTATTCAAGCTGTTATCGAGCCGAACACGAGCGAGCTGACTCTAGTTCGTGTTCGGCTCATTTACTAAACGAGCGATTCGATCTCGAACTCATTTCGAGTCGAACAGCGAGCTGAATTGCCATCCCTAGCTATAGCATTTTGAACGGTGGTTAGATTCAAAAGATTAAGAAGGTTGAGCGTGGTAGACTAGAACAATTCTATAATAGATAATTCTCAGAAAAATTAGAGTGTCACAGTTGATATCAGAGTCAATCACCAACTAAAAATATAAGACGAGTCTCGACTGAATCCGAATTTACAGCAGGACAGATCGTGGCTATGGCTGTTGTGGATAAAACGTGGCTCCCCACAAAGTCGGCTAAGGTTGGCGAGATGAATCTCATATCGCCTGATATTTGTGAATGTATCTGAGTATAACGATAACATCAGAGTATAAAGAGAAAAAAAATGTGATACTTCAAAATTTGAAATAGTTTTATAAATGAAATATAATATAACTAAATTTCTTAATCTGATTATAATATTTTGAGTTATGAGTAGCCTAAGAAATTAAGTATGTTAGGACTAAAGTAATAGTTCTAAGATGGATGATCTTCTGAAAAATCGAAACATCACGTTATACAAATATTGATATTTTTTTGTATCTATTTTGAAAGTATTTTTTTTTTTCTTGTATAGGCTTGAATTATATAAATTTTCTATCGCATTCAATTTATTCAAAAATGACCCTGGGCATTGTCATTATAAATTTGCTAATAACAAAAACTTAATTTAATTCCATAAAAATTTATGTTATTTTTTATTAACATTTTTTTTTTTTTTTGCATAACTCAATTAGATAGTAAAATGTTATTATTTATAACTTTTGTACAATAACATAAATACAAAACCATGCATGTGGCTATCATTTGGTGGTAGGCACCTTTCTTATTTGTAAGAGTCAATAGTTCTCTTATTATTATTATTATTATTTGATTATGGAGAATTTATAAAATATTTTATTTAAGTTTCACATAAAAAAAATAATAAATATACATAATTTATTTGAATTATCTCCTATTTTGATTTCGCTATCCGCCCTTTCAAATTATTTGATTTGAATCCGTCAACATATAAATTTACAAATATGATAATTATATTAAGTATATTTAATTAAATCTGTAAAGATAAATTATATATTCAAATAGATTAAAATATTAACTAATAAAATTAAAATTATAAAAAATTAGATTCTGATAATTTTTTTAGAAAATTAACAAATTTTGCTTACAAATTAACAAAATTGGATCAAGTATGAGTTGTAGCTAATTCCTACATGCTACTTTTGTATACATTTGTTGGGGAATGATAGGTGTAGAATACTATGTAAATAAAAAAAATTTATAATAAAAATAAAAATAAAATAAAATTCCAGATATTTCTAGACCTGTTTGCCTTATCCACTGCGTGGCGTATAGAATTTGGACCCAACATATGACCCCACAAATTTAAAAAAATAAAAAAAAAATAGTACTAAAATAATAATATTTTATATATACGGAGAAAAGAACAATTTTAAAAATAGTGTTCAAAGTTCAAAATGTTTTTTTTTTTTATTATTATTATTTTCTAGGTGTTGAAATTTGACTATTCAACTTGTGGCGCGTGATAGGTGGTCCACATAGTTTTGCCTGAAAATGGTGTACGGATCAGATTACATAAATAATTGCCTTAAATGTATATAGATAGTTTTTGTACCATATATATATATATATATATATATATATATATATATATATATATATATACTACCATGGCAACTTAGTCACTGTAATTTTGATTTTAATAATTTAGTCCCTAAATTTTAGATCAAATAATTAAAAATTTGATGGTTTAAATTTTATATTTTTAAAAATATACTATAATATAGTCCTTGAGGTCATTTTCTAATAGTATAAAATAATAAGTCCGACTATAATACTTTTAAAATAAGGATTTAAGTACTGTGTTATGGGATTGTGTCGAAAAATTGTCAGCGCGGTACGGTATAGTGCGTGCTGAGCGGTGTTGAAGAGTGTCGATCAAAAAAAATACATATGCGCCGACACATAATAGCATTAAATATTTATTTTTTTTAATAATTTTGTTAAATTACTTATTATATATTTTTATTAATTTTTTTTAAATTTTATTAAAACAATTATTTAGTAATTAAAAAAATAAGAAATTTTCATGTGTGCATTGACACGAAGTTTGTATCGTGTCGAAATTTTATTAATACGATACGATATGACGCCACTAAGTTTGTACTTAAATTCTTATTTTAAAAGTATCAAACACTTAATACTTTTAAGTATTTTACTGTTAGATTTATCTCTTTAACCAATTATATTTCTAGGTCATATTATTTCTTCAACCACTTACGAAATTCTAAAAAATCATTATTATCAAAACTTTACAAATTGTCATTCAAAAATTAAAAATATACAAACACCAATAATTAAACTTGGTATTTTTAAAAATATAAAAACTTAATTCAAAAATAATAATTATTTTTAAATATAAAAAAAAATCTATCAGTATTTTATAAAAAAAAAAAAAAAAAAAAAAAAAAAAAAAAAAAAAAAAATCAACCATTCAATCTTGTTTCCACTCAATGCACAAAAAATTAACGGAAGAAAAGTATGAAATGTAATGTAAATTATGCTTAATGATATGAATTATTGATTTAAATATTTTATTATTTAAAATAAATCGATACTAAACGGCTATTAACTAATATATAGAGTTGAGCTGAGATACTATCGATAGCAAATGGGTTTTATTGTCATTCATTTTTTTTCGATGATGGATCGAGCTTAATTTCAAAACGATGATCGGTACAGTTAAATATAATTTAGACCATTTAAACTATCTGAAAATTAAATTATATATTTTTTATATTATTTTTTTTATCTATCAAATGAACATAAAAATGAATGGATGAATATGAATATCCTTTATAAAATAATGATATGAGTCTTGTAATCAAGATCAAGAGTATAGATTTTATTTTAAATAATTTTTTTAAAAAATTAATCAAAAATTAATTAATTTTGAATTTTGTTCACCGTTAAATTAGCAAAAGACTTGCATATATCGTTAAAATTATAAATTTTGCAACCCTTTGATTATAAGTCAACGATGTTGAAAATATTTAAAATTTAATTTTTAGATAATTTAAATAATCTAGATTATATTCAACGATGCCTATCGTCGATTTGAAAGTTTCATCATCAAAAATAAATGGATGGCAACGAAGCTCGTTTACTATTATTAGCATTCCAGCTCAACTCCTAATATATATATATATATATATATATATATATATATATATATATATAATTGTAAATAATTTTAATATTAATTATAATTAATTTTAAGTGGGATAATGTAAAAATATGTAATGGTACCATAATTGTAGTTTAATTAGAGTGCTGTATTAAATGGGGGTGGAGTAGGTGCAACTAAACAGCTTCTGAAAATTCAAGGGCAATTACAATTCCGTACCAATTCTCGTGAAGAGCACCCCCTGTTTGTTTAAATAATGAATAAATGTTACCTCCACATCCAAAATCTATGAATCAATTATCAATTTTTTTTTTATATAATTTTAATCTTTTAATATTTAGATTTTAAAATATTATTTTAGATTTTAGATGCTTGGAATGTAAAATTTATATTCTATTTTTTGTTGTACAAATAGCATATATATATATATATATATTTAAAATCATATGTTTGGTTGGTTAAATAGTTATGTTAGTAATTTGTCATGTAGTTATTATGATTTTGGTAAGGCACAATTAATGCCACCAATTTAGATTCCTTTTAATTTTTACTTGAATTCAAAACTATAATAAAAACATGCATATTTGAGAGTAATTCTGAGTTGTTTTTTTTTTTTAAAAAAAAAAACTTAATTTTTAAGACTTAGTTTTTTGAGTTAAAAAATATAGTACAACAAACAAAGCAACGAACTTAAAACTCAAAATCTTCTGTTTTTATATTATTACTATTAATATGAATAAATAGTTTATTTTCAAATATTTAAAATGTTAAAAATAATATTTTTAATATATATATATATATATATATATATATAACAAACGAGCAAATAAACAAACATACTATATTGTATTTATTTTTATATATGTGGATATATATATACATTTATAATTATATTAGAAACTATTTAATTTAATAAAATTATTAAGTGATGTAATATAGAGTTTAGAGACATCTATTGAAAACTCACGGTTAAAATATAAAAATTCGATAAATATCAAATTAAAATTTATGGAATCCTAATTAGATCTAATGTATAAGGAACACAATCAAATTGTGTTTCTGAGTCAAATTTCTATCGTTATTTATTTTATCATATGTTTTAAAAAAGATAATAAGGCACAGAAAATAAAGATTTGAAAGTTTAGTATTGATATCTAAGATACACGTTAAAGTTTAAAATCCTATTTTACCATACACGAATTTGGATAAAATATTTATAATATTTTGAAATATATTAATAATTATCTAATAATTTTTTAATTATGTGAATTTTGGATCATTCGAATTTATTTGGATAGAGAGATAGCTAGCATACTAGCCTAGCTAAAACATGAAATCAGATTAAAAATAATATAATATGGGGGCCTAATTGGATGCATGCATGCAATGTAAACTTATTTAATAATAATAATAATAATAAAATAATATAATAATAGTACACGTTGCTGTGAAATATTATTTGCAAAATAAAAATAGCAAATCCCTCTCAGTCTCAGCTGAATAATTTGCGTACACGGCGGTGGTTTCAATGAGAGAGAGAGAAAGAGAAAGTATTTAATAACTGTGGGCTCCAAAATTCTAAATCCTGGGGCTTCGAAATATGGATTTAGCTTTCTCTCTCTTGGTGCTTGGTGAAAGATTTTGTACCTCTCATTTATTATTATCATCATTATTTTAAATTAATTTTATATAGAATTTTATAAATATATGAAATAGTCACTATAATAAAATTAGAGTATAAAAATATATTTTTATGATATTTTTGTGTAAGTGGCATTTCTATATTTTATCTACATTCAAAATAAAATTATATGGACATATTTTTGGAACACATTATAATAATGTGTCGTTATACATCCTAACGACTGCATATATATATATATATATATATATATATATATATATATAGTCCGGCTAGAATACTATCGATAGCACCAAGCAATTGGTGCTATCAAGTTTTCCACCGTTGGATGAAAAGATATGCGGTTGAGATTATAGTGGTTCCCTAAGATTTTTACTATTCAACCAACCACTTAGTAAACCCTAGGGGACCACTATCATCTTAACCATATATTTTTTAATCCAAAGGCTAAAAACTTGATAGCACCAATGACTTGGTGCTATCGATAGTATTCTAGCCTAATTCTATATATATATATATATATATACCCACCCCAGGATGGGGTGGGTGTAAGATGTACACCCCATTTGGGGTGTACATCTAGCATTTTTCTATATATATATATATTAATAAGTGTCGATATTTTTGCCAACGATAAGTTTTTTTAGATTTTAGAATTATTTAAAAGTATCACTATAATATAATTTTATTCTAGTGTGTAAATATATTGTTATAAAAATTTAATTTTTTATATTTATTTTTTTTAAAAAAATAAGTTGTTCATATATATTTCTATCGTCGATATCGGTTAGAAAAATATAATTAATTATAAATTAAATACTTAATTTTTATTAGTGAGTGGGATAAATTTAATTTTTTATAATTTTAGATATTATATTTAATCATAGATATATTTTTTAAGAGTTAGAAATTTTTAGAAAGACATATTTACAAGAAAAAAAATAGGCATTTTACTTATATTTTGTTAAAAAATAAATAATAAGCTAATAGTAACAAACCAGAGAAACATATATAAACAACTTAAAACTTTTGAAGAGATAAATATAAAAAGTTAAATTTTATATAAATATATCTATTATTTGATATATTTATAGGAATATGAATGAAATAAGTCCTATTATTTTTGAAAAAAATTATTGCTACGTTCCAAAAAGAAGCGTACATTTTACATCCCACCCATCTTAAAATGAGGTGAATTCTATTGGTACATTCCAAAACATCTTACACCTCACCTATTTTGGAGTAGAATGAATTCTATTGGTACATTTTTAAAAAAATATACATTTACGTTCTATCCATTTCAGGATGGAATAAATTTTAGTGGTCACTTCGAAGTGACCAGTAAAGTACATCCACTCATGAATTCTATTGGTACATTCCAAAACATCTTACACCTCACCTATTTTGGAGTAGAATGAATTCTATTGGTACATTTTTAAAAAAATATACATCTTACGTTCTATCTATTTCAGGATGGAATAAATTTTAGTGGTCACTTCGAAGTGACCAGTAAAGTACATCCACTCATGAATGGATAGGGTGTACATCATATATTTTTTCTGAAGTGTATGGATAGCATTGCTTATTATTTTTTATCTTTTTAATATTTTATTAGATTGGGCAATCTTTTTTAGGAAAAAAAAAAGTACTTATACATTTTTTAAAATATTTTTATTAGTTATATCAAATAATTATTTGAATAATTTGTATTCTTTGTATATTTTTTTGGGTATATGTATAGTATTATTTTTATTTATCTAATCATTAAAAGTTTTAAGCTTACAATCTAATTTTTTAATTTAAGTTACTCAGTAAATTTTATAACTTCAAAAATATAAATACATCGTTTATTTTTATAAATTTAAATTTAAAATACTATAATCAAAATTTGAAAGGCTATATAATCCTTACTTTTACTTTTAAAAAGCAAGAGATCAACGCGGGCCGTCGATTATAAAATAAGAAATCTAGAATGTTCTTAGTTGATCATGAATAATACCTGCTAATGTTTATTATTTGACGGTGATGCCTATTATAAATTCAAGAGCAATGCTACATGTACACCCCGAAGGGGTGTATATCATACACCTCCACTATTTTAATGGTGGCGATATTTTTTACGGGTCACATCGATTGACCCATCATCACACCCCACCCATTGGATGGGTGGGGTGTGTGATATACACCCCGAAATGGGTGTACAAGTATCATTTCCCTAAATTCAAATGCAAGTAAATTAATAGTATATACTATTCATGTCCTAGTTACTATATGATTGGTCCACGACCGACAGGTTGAATGATTGAAACTTGAGATGCAGGTGGAATAGCTTGGTCCATGGATAACGATGTTGACGCAGCAGGTTACTTTGTATTTAGTCTAAATCATATCAAGCTCTTTTTTTCCGAGTTCTCCGCGGCTGGTTTTCGGTGGACTAGTGAATGTAGAAAGTAGAAAAAAGAAAAGGGAGAAATTTGGTGTAAGATATTTTTTGTTTCGCGGCGCCTCTTCTTTTCCATTTGTTTTTGGAGCAATGCTACATGTACACCCCGAAGGGGTGTATATCATACACCTTCACCATTTTAATGGTGGCGATATTTTTTACGGGTCACATCGATTGATCCATCATCACACCCCACCCATTGGATGGGTGGGGTGTGTGATATACACCCCATTTTGGGTGTACAAGTATCATTTCCCTTTTTGTTAATATGTAAACACTATCAAGTAGCAAATTTGTATATTTCTATATGCTTTTGGTGGTAACATGTATAAGCTACAATTTGCAACAATAATAATATAAAATGTGACAGATTATATAATAGGGGGTTTCAGAAGACC
This sequence comes from Tillandsia leiboldiana, assembly GCA_029204045.2. NCBI lineage: Eukaryota > Viridiplantae > Streptophyta > Magnoliopsida > Poales > Bromeliaceae > Tillandsia > Tillandsia leiboldiana. The sequence goes on along the minus strand of CM055069.1, from coordinate 47,093,835 downwards.
TTGGGCCCAAATTTCGATGCCAGTTAAGTAAGTATTCAAACGACTGGCCCAAACATGGCCCATTGGGCCGGGATGATATGTGAACATACAAACACACAGTTTCTTTTGCAGACCTTTAAGAGAAGTGTGTACTATAATGCTACACAAACAAACAGTAAGGGCCTGTTTGGAAAACCACTTAAAGAGAGTTTTAAATCATTTTATTTTATATTTTAAAAAATATTATTTTTTTATTAGTTAGTCCGTTTGGATAACTACCGTTTCGGAGTATTTTTGGAGAAAAAAAAAAAAAAGAGGTTAGCCCGGATAAAAAAAATTCTTTATTTCGCGTACCACTTCTCCCTCGCCCTATTTTGTATTTCGCATCTCTTTAAAAATTTAAATTTTAAAAATTTAAATTAAAAATTAAAAATTTAACATTTATATTTTTAAATTTAACTTTTTATATTAAAAATTTAAATTTAAAACAGAATATTTTTTTTAAAGTTTACAATCCAAACGGTTAAAAATAAAGTAATATTTTTATAAAATATTAATTTTTTTAATATATTCAATAGATCGTAAAATAAAATTTTATTTTATTTTTTAATAATTGCTAAACAGGCTCTACGTTGTTCAACGTCCAGAAACGAAATAGTCCTTTACAGCAAGGAAATCCACAAACTCTGCAAAAATTCCAAACCAAAAAAAAAAGAAAAAAAAGAAAAAAAAAAAGGAATGACACAGCATTACTTCTTCTTCACGCCAGAAAAACGTAAATAAAAGGAATGCAGCATGATCTTTCTTACATCTCCACTTTCCCTTCTCCCGATCACAACAACGCAACGAGCTGCTCCCTGAAAACCCTGAGCACGTCGGCAAATGCGACGATCCCGACGAGGCGGCATCCGTCGTTGTTGTAGTATTCGTCGTCGTCGTTGTTGTTGTCCACCACCCACACGTGGCTCACCCGGTGCGCCACGGCCTGCAGCATCACGGCCATCAGTGAGCTCCCCGGGCGGCACGCCGCCACTTCCGACGACGACGACCTCCTCCCCCCGTAGCTCCCCGACCGCTGCGGCCGCCTCTTGGGGCCTGCCGACTCCTCGTCCGACGACGATGACGTCGAGGAGGGAGGCACCGACAGGACGGAGGCGGCGTCGCCGGCCTCCTCCTCATCGATCAGATCGAGCAGGCGGTCGAGGCCACTGCCCTTCAGCCGGGACTTGATCGCCCGGACGAGGGACTCCGGCGGGGACGCGTAGTCGGCGAAGGCCATGAGCTCGCCGGCGGAGAGGGTGGCGACGGCGGCGGCGGAGACCATCACGTCGGAGGAGGAGGCGAGGAGCGCATGGGAGAGATCGCCGGCGAGGTCGCCGGCGCCGGAGATGACGGCGACGGCGAAGTGGTCGGCGAGGGCGCGGCGGAGGAGGGGGAGGGCGGAGAGGGCGGGGTCGTGGAGGCGCACGGACGGGGCGGCCGGACGGACGAGGCCGAGGGCGGCGACGGAGAGAGCGGCGACGGGGGCGAAGACGGCGATGGAGTTGAGGAAGTAGCGGACGAAGTCCTCCCGCGTCAACCAGCAGAATTCGCCGCCGCCGCCGGAGCCCCGCCGCCGGCCGCCGGAGCGAAGGGGGACCGCCAAAGCCGAAGCGCCTTCTAAGATCACGTCTAAGGCTTCTAATACACTGCGCGAGATCCAAAAGAGCCGATCAGATCACGATTTCAAAGTTTAAATTCGGAGGTAAAAGTGGAATCAAAAGATTCACGCGAGTCGCTTTCGCGTTTTTTTGTCTCTCTTTTTTTATTTTTGATAACCTTTTTGATCCAGATTCGCCAATAAAATTTTACGGATTGCAGGATGAGATTAAAGAAACAGTAAAATAACATAAATTAGAAGAATAGTAAAGCGATCTCCAACAACAAATTTATAAATTCTGACAAAGTGTACAAAGGATCGATCAGATAATGGTAAACCTAGGAGCGATCGAGATGGAGCCGAGCGATTACCTCGCATGGGGCTCAACGCGGCGTATCGGGGGTGCTTCCTTGGGGAGGAGGGCGGAGACCGGGCTCCGGAGAGCTCCGGCGGGGTCGGCGAGGCTCCGCTCGTCGGCGCAGAGGAAGCAGACGATGTCGGCGATCCCGACCCTCCCGGCGACGTCCCTCCTCTTTTCCGACGACGGAGCCCAATCGCCGGCGATGACGGCGACGTAGGAGGCGGCGCCACCCCTCCGGAGCGCGGCGAGGGCGTCTGCGACGGTGGCGGAGGGCGGGAGCAACCTCACCGGCGGTTTCCCGATGCAGAGATCCGATACCTCAGGGGAGCGGAGGGCGACGGCCATGCACTCGCGAGAAAACCCTAGAAGCTTGTAGTCTAGATGAAAATCCGGTACTGTGAAGCGCCCAGAGAGAGAGAGAGAGAGAGAGAGGGGAGCTAAGGAAACGATGTGCCTTGGGATATATATATATATATATGGTTTTAAAAGTTTAAGACATGATAAATTTTTAAAACCATGTCTTAAATTTTTAAGACATGGTTTTAAAAAAGAGGGGCACGAGTGAAACAGTTGTTTCATTTGATGTTTATTATATATTTTTTTTAATTAAAATTTTTAAATTATAAAATATTTAAATTTATTTTATTTTATAAATTTTAATTTTTTCTATTATTCTTATTCTTCTTTAACTTATCAAATATAATTTTTTTTATTCCGGAACAATTCTTATACCCAACCAAACACAAAATTATTATAATTCTTACTTATATCTGAACTTATATTTATTCATGAAATAACTATGATGAAAACATACATGGCATATCTGAACCATTAATCATTTTGCATTGATTATTTAATATTTTAAAATTTTAATTCTATTATCTAATTTTTAAATTTATTTAATTTGAATAAGTTAATAATATTTTAATTTTAAATTTTAAATTTTAAATTTTAAATACGATATTTATTTTTACAAATTTAATTGGGTTTTGTTTGTATATGTAGCTGGTGAAAGGTATATCTTTGGAATATTTCAACAATATACTGCTCTTTAGAAAACATGCACAAAGGGGTGGAGCAGACTGCTTAGCCAGACTATTCACTGCAAGCAACAAATTAATTTGGTAGGGACTGTCTGCATTGTGAGACTGTTCTATTCACAGTATACAAAAATTTTAAAATTATTGCCAGCATTCAAAGAGAATGAGAATAAGCAAACGCTACCAACCAAAAAAAAAGAAAAGTGTGGTGTGGTGTGGTGTGGTGTGCTGTGGTGTGGTGTGGTGTGCGCCAGCACATGGGAGACGTAATGCGTCAAACTTCTTTCACTAAAAAAAATAAAAAATTTTAAAAAAATAATAAAAAGTCTAACATGCCAGTCAGATATACGTGTCGTTTTCCAACTAATTATAATATTTTTATGAATGAATTTTATAAATAATTATTTTTATTATATATATATATTTTTTCACATAAAATATTTTATTGACTGATATATGATTACTGTAAATATTTTATTTATATATTTTATTATAATTTATAAATAATTATTTTTAAGATTAATTTCATATGGTCTCCGTAAATATATTAAAAAATAAATATATTTATATAAAATTTAATTTTTTATATTTATTTTTTAAAAAATTCCAAGTTATATATATATATATTCTTTTATTTTGTTATTGTTAGCAAAATTGATATTTCACTTATATTTTGTTAAAAAATAAATAATAATAATTTAAAATTTTTAAAAATATAAATATAAAAAATTAAAATTTATAAAAATATATTTACTGTTCGTTATATTTATAAAAAAACTAAATAAAATTAATTTAATTTTTTATTATATATTTTAAAAAATTATAATTAAATATATTACATGATGTGACTAATGCTGCTTCCCTGATGCCTTATTTTTTATATTTTTTATATTTTTTATTTCCATGCCACGGTCCGGTACTAATGTCTCCTTCAAAATCAACTTTTTAATTTCATCATCTTTTAAATATTTATAAATTAATGCATATTACTACTTAAAAAATATTTTTTATAAAATTTAGAATTTAAAAACTCAAATTTAAACTATAATTTTTAGATCTATATTTGCAATAATTTAATTTTTCGCGTTAAAACATTAGGTGTACTTAGTATGTTATTATTAAAATCGTTGTGAAGTAAATATGTATGTTAAAAATAGAAGTAGATTAAAAGAAGTACTTATTTTAACTTACGAAAAAATAATAAAAGAAAACAAAAGATGAATGATGAATATTTTACTATTGTTGAAATTATTTATGTAATATGGAAAAGGACATTTTTACTATATATCTCATCATATTTTTTTTAGTTCTTTTTTAACATTTTATTTTATTTATTTGTTTATCTACTAAACCAATCTATTAATGTTAAAATTACTTAACACCACAAGAGTCCAAAATAAAAATCAGAGCATCACATGGTCATGTGTGACAACTGAGCCGTACATATCAAAAAAAATAAATAGCTAATAAATGTTGAGCAATGCTACATGTACACCCCAAAGGGGTGTATATCATACACCTCCACCAATTTAATGGTGCCGATATTTTTTACGGGTCACATCAAGTGACCCATCATCACACCCCCACTTTTAGATGGGTGGGGTGTATGATGTACACCCCGAAAGGGGTGTACACATAGCATTTTCCATAAATGTTATATTTATTCAATTGTTGTGCCCAATAATTTTTGGAGCTTATCTCTATTGTAATAGGCTATCAACAACATATAGGTGTTATATATAGACTACTGGGCGTTTAGATTTGACTATTTAATATTTTAAAATATTATTTTTGTTATTTAAATTTTTAATTTATTTAATTTGAATTAGTTTATAGTATTTTAATTTTAAAATTTAAATTTATTATTTATTTTAATAAATTTATAATTGTGAAAACTGTATGAAATATAATAACTAAGATAAATAAAATTAAACAAATTAAAAACCAAATAGTAGAATTAAATTTTTAAAAAGTTGAATAGTTAAATCTCAAGGTTTATTGTTCAGGCAAAGTTGTATAAAAATCAACCTATTATATATATATATTTTTTAATAATACTCATTAATTTTTAAAAGTGAATATGCATTTTTTTTTTCTATTTTAAGATAAAGAAAATTATATAGTTTGAGATCTAAAAAACTTAAATAATTTTGATAATATTTTGCAGCACCATATACTTTATTATAGAAAACGAAATGTTGGTGAATGATTCCGTTCACTTTACAAAATATTCCGATCTAAATCGAATTAAAATCATATAATTGGTAGCAAATTAAGCGTTATATTTGAATGAGCCCACAAAATGTCATTTCAACTTTCCAATCAAGTTAGAGCATTCTAATCCAAATTCTCAAGCACCTTAATTATTCTAAATTTTAAAATTATGATTAAGATCAAAGATTCGAAGGAGACAACAATCTACAAAAATTAATGAGCAATCAAATCAATCAGAGTCATCTGACTATTTTCCTAGTCAGAGTCACATGTGCAGAGATAAGTACTGTAGCAGATGAGAAAAACAACGCACCGTACATCTCATTTCACATGCATTTGGATATCTTATAAACTGTAGCTCATCTTTGGAGGGATCTTTTTATTTTAATTTTTAAAATTTTTAAATCTTGGGACCAACACTGCTTTTTAAATAAGTTTCCAGATGCCAAACAAGAATCATGGGCCCGACCATGTTCTACATGTTTTGGATTTTATATTTGATATTATTGTTTTTTTAATGCAATTTTGTTTTAACTTAACTTAGGTGTGTTTGTTCTACAAGCTTAAAATTAATTCTTAAAATAATACTATTCTATCAAAATAAAAAATAATAAATTTTAATCAGAATAAAATATTTTAATTAAAAATCAAAATAAAATAAATTATTTTTTCTTTATCACTCAATCAAAGTCAAGCTATTGGATTGCTTGTTTATTCTTAGGGCCTTTTGGTTTTAAAATATAGAAAAAAGCTTAAATTTGTAAAGAAAATACTTATTTGGCAACACTTTTAAGTAAATAATAAAATTTTAAATAATCCCAAAGAGAGATTTAACATTAGAACCAACCCATCCTTGAGCAAATTGTCATGTCACTAAGTAAGTTTCCTCCAATATTTACACATAGCAACCTACAGTAGAGAGGCAAAAAAAAGAGAAAAGAATGCGTTCTAAGTTCGTTCTCGCCTATACAAAACACATAACAAAAATTTCACTCCTGATTAGGGAGTGAAGAGTAGCAAGACACAGCGAAGGGCTCGCCCCGGCAGGCGTAGTAAGGCTTTAAACAACTCGAACCCACGTCCCGCCGCACATTGGACACCCGTGAGTCCACCTGCTGATCCACCACGCTTCGCGCTCATTCGCGGAACCTGTAGCACCTGGCAGAGCAAATGCACAGGTTTGCCGCAAGCATCGTATGCACTGCAAAGAGAGGACGAAAAATGAGATGCAATTATGGGAGATGCAGAATTCACGAAATACGGAGAATCTATGCAAAGAACAAAAAGCCACTCTTGAATCGAACTACCCCTTTCGACTTGCTCGTCCGTCTAGAACAGATTAAGAAGTTTGCTGATAGGAAAAACAAACAAACAAAAAAAAAAGAAAAATCAGAGAGACCTGTAAATCTTGAGCACTATATATCACTAAAATTGAGGCAGCTACGAGTTTCAGACGGAGCTTCGAACTATGGGCGCTGAACCATCTTTTAACATTGTGGCGGCTTATTTACATGATGTGAAACCTTGGTGTGAGAAACTATATTTTCTTTTATGATTATACTATTCGAGTAATTATTGTGCCGACAAACTTACCTTGTACCAAACACCTTCTAGACCTGTTTTCCAAACAGCCGTGATGACATCCCTTCGAGAACCCATGATGCCAAGATATGATCCAAGGCCTACAGAAGTCTTCAAACCAAATGCAGCATCCCTTTCTGATAACCTACGTTTCCTCGGCCAAAGGCTTTGAGACCTGGAATAATCATCATAAGCCTCTTCTACATTATGCAAACCAGAAATCTTTAGCTTTGGCATGTTATCTAGTGGGCCAAGATCGTCCGCATCCGACCAGGGCCCACCAAACATATTACGCCTGTGCCACTCTTCGGCGGGAGGATGGAGTTCTAACTCACGAAGTAGAAGTCCGGCAGCATCAGCTCCTCGTGGACGAGGCATATTCTGCATGCAGCAAGAATTATAATTGAAGGCCTAAAAATTGAAGAGAACACAAAAACCAGGAAGGGGCAAAAGAACCAGGACAATATAAAGCAGAAAGCTTGTATTGCAGAGCACTTGTTTCTCATCCTAGAGAGATTAACTACGGTATGCGGATTAAACATCATCAGCCGCACATGTTTTTCCTGGCAATAGCAAGATACTATTCACAGAAATTTGGAACGAAATCCATGCTATACCTGCATATGTGGGCCGAGAGATGCTTCTACAACCTCAGGCAGCACAGTGTAGTTGCCATCAATATAATGCAGCCGTATGATGATATTGCTGGCGCCAACCTGAGAAGCAGGCAATGGGTGTTGCGAGCCAGCTGTCCTACGACAGAGGTCAACCAGTATGAGAAAGAGGACCCTCACCTGCACAGGTACATGAGTGTTAACATTTTTTTTCCCTTTATCTTTTTCCTTTTGAACGAACTCAAAGCAGTACATGCTAAGATAATATCTGCATCAATCAAAAGATGCAGTGAAATTTTCGAAAACCCATCAATAAGAGTTCTATATGTGCATTCAGAATAGCCATGATGCGGTGCTCCAAGCTGCCAGGCGAGCAAGAGTCTAAAATTGAGAATACAGTTGACAACAAGGTCAAACTAGAGAGCAAAATTTGTAAATAAAATTGACAAAATATTCAATCGTTACCTCCTCCGATGTGTAACCCTGACCTGCATTGCCAAAGCCCAATCTCACTGATTTGGCCGGAGGGCCTTCATCTACCACTTTTGCTCCAGGAACTAACTGTCCAGCACGGATAGACTGTACCTCTTCCATTTTGGCAACACCTAAACTGGATCTTGTTACAGTTCCGTTGTCCTCTAGTTTCCCATTAGCAATAGGTTGCACTTTATGAATATTAGAATCGAAAGTCCTCTGTGCATTGATCATAGTCCGTGATGATTGTCTTTTCCGGAAAAGCAAACAGAAGAGCAATAATTGACATAGCCTATGAAGGAAATGACAGTCTCCAATGAGTCGAACAGCAGGTGTCCCAGGAAAAGTTCCCGTATTTATGCTAATAGGAATAAATGAAGATCGCCCACTAATTGGGTTTTGTGCGGCAGTTGAAGCTCCATCAGGATTGTTACTGATCTTAGCGATGGCGCCCTGCACCCACTCTTGCATTTGAGAATTACCAGTGGCACCCGAAACTCCGCTTTGAGTGCCTGAAATTTTCAGCAGCGACGTCGTCAGCATTAATCAGATAATGCAGCCACTGTCTTATTAATTTCTGGTCTACCACAATAGGAACTTGAAAGGCTGAAAGAACATTATCTGAATTTGCTGATTTAGGACTACAAAATGGACTGAAGAATTCGTAGAAAAGAAAACACCAAAATAACGGCAAGCAAAATCCAACTTATCTTTGTCGATAAATGTGAAAAGAAATGACTTATGAAATTTGTTTCTTAACCATTATTATGAAGCAAAAGGCACTGAACAGTTGGCTTACTGGTGGCATGCCTCTTAGCAGGATTCCATTTAAGATGTATTATCAAATACTGACCTTGATTGGTTGATGGAGACGAAGAATTATGGGGTGGGCTAGTCACCATATTCCTTGTGCTGCCTGTGCCAGCAGATGCTCCTACAGCATGACTAGCCAAAGTACGGCAAAAGCTTGCATACCTTCGCAAACGCGTAATGAAGTGTGATGCTAGATCAAGAATAGCATCGACATATGCCTGGACAATAGTTGAGATATAAAGAACCATTCATCCAAAAGGTAACAAGAGAAAAATCCACAAGACCGTCAAAAACAATCTAGAAAAGTTAAAAGTACCATGAATTTTGTATTTTCATCGTTAACAAAGAAAATAGCACACAAGTTCGAGAATTCATGACAACGCAATGTCTATTTCACAGGTAAGACTACAACGTTTTAGCTTTTTCATTCGGTATCTACTATCAGCCTGCAATAGGATTGGTAATTCAGATTAAACCAATAGCTATACACTTTCAAGACTTACACCTAAAGAATAAACCCTAAGCCCAAGACTTACACATCCTATCACCTGCAAAATGAATAAATATGAAATCACCCAACTAAAAATTCTTGTAATAAAAAGGGTGAAGATGAAGCTGCAGATATAAACCTGGATGTTGGGAACTAAAGCAGGCTCCACCATCATTTTATCAGATTCAATGCCTGATAACATCTCACTTGAAGCCTGCCAAGGCTCAGCTAACAAAGTTGAGGGATTTACAAGAGCAGATTCAATTCCCTTGCCCAACATGTCGAGTAGTAGTCTTGCTTGCATATCAAGAACAAGTGCTCGAACATCTTGAGCATTTGTACCTTCCAAAAGCCGGCACTTAATCCTATCAAGGTTCTGCACAGCATCAATAAAAAGATTTAATAAAGCAATACGAAACAGAAATATTTTACAATATAAAACTTCAGGGTACTGTTTCTGCACTGGTACCTATAAGTAATATGTGAGCAAATAAAAATGTATCTACAAAGTTGTGTCACTGCGACAAAGTTATTTCCAATTTTGTAATAAAATTAACAAATTAGGCATCAAGAGTGGATTTGCAATATTTCAATTTCCTGCCACTACACAACTGACAACGTGGTGAAATAAAATCAGCATACTTGACCCAAATCCAGCGAACATTTTGAAAAAAAAATCAGCACTGATACAACTTGTTCATGAATACGATAGCCCACAACAGTTACTATTTTTGACGGCGTTGCAAGATTGCAAGAAAACCACGGAGACATACAGCTACTTGATAGACAAGCATAAAAGTAAATTCTTGGAGTATTCAACTATAGAAATAGGAGCGATAGTACATAGAGAGATTAAGCAGCAGTTGGTAGTCTGTATTGAGAGAGAATGATTCTCTCTACACAATGACAATGACAATGACAATGACAATGACAATGACTTATCACAATATGTAAAATGAAATTAGGCTACACTTCTCCAAAATTAGTCTTCTTACAAACAAAGCTGTACTCATTATACAAGAGCAAGAAGACTATCTATAACAAAAAGGATGTAGGTTGAAGTGTCCAGTCTCCTCATACAACAAAATATCATTCAATAACATCATAAATTTCCCAATGGCTCAGAAGAACAAACAATGCAACTAAAAATTGAGTAAAGAGCACATACAGGGCCATGTTGCTGCCTATGCTGTGTAGATGGAAGAGAATGGAAGTCCGCATCCAGGACAGCAATTACACTGTTAAGTGACACTAAAACAACAAGGAAATCAACAGGCAATAGAAATAACGACTAAATAAAGTGCATCTACTAACATTTTATCGACAAAATGATACTAACTCAGATTTTTGAATAATAACTCATAATACATTCACATAACAAGTTAACAGGAGCTATATGCAAACAAACTTAACATTTTAAAAACAAAAAATTGTTGTCATGGAAAATCCAGACCAATATCTAAGTAGATCAAACCGATTAATAATCACTAAGAATAGAAGAGGCAGAAAACTGGATGGCTGGAAGAACAAGTGAAATAGAAAGTAGCAGTGACAAAAAACCATCCAATGGCTGTTGATTGCGCACTAATGCAAGATTGACAAGAACATCCATGCACTTACAAGCGTTCATTTGAAACTGGGATCCTCTATAAAAAGGAGCAATACGAGTAAATACTACCAAACACCACATTTGAATAAAAGTATAAAATGAAACTATCCTTTACCAGTACACGAGAACCAACTCTCTTTTACTATTACACTAGAACAAGGTACTGAGTTTTCCATTAAATCAAATTGAAAGAGCTTGTAAATCAAATTCTTAAAGAAGGCAAAATTGTATGCGAGAATTACTGAATCTTGACAGTCCATTAAGGAGTAAACAGAGGGATCACACCCTTTCAACTCCCCAACAATACAAAACATCCTTACGCAAGAAGTACGCAAGAAGACTCCTCCCTCATATGATGAAAATTAACAAGAGAAAAGGGAGGCTAAGATGAAGAAGAAAAGAGAAGGGCGGGATTGGGTTGGGGCCGGTTGTTTGAGCAAAGGAATTACAAATATCGGTGAATCATTAGAATTACTGGTCCTTTACTACTCATCAAACAGTTAACTTCCCTAAAGAAAAAGTTATCTTTTCAACCAGTCCACAAAACAAGTTTTCATAGAGGAGCTTCATTTTTATTACCAATACCTTTCCTGCTACTTTCTAATTTCGCTTCATAACAAGCAGTATGACTTGTAAAACATAATCAGACTGATGTGCTAACCTATGATAGCAATAGCACCTATGATATTCTCTACATCACAAAAGAAAGATAACTTTTCTTACCAATACCATCTTCTGCAGCACTCTGCGTACACCCAACAGCATCCCACCAATCCACACCGGCCAGTAGACTCCACCAGAATCTGCAAAGGTGTGACCATTATGAAGGATATATAAATCAGTATGAATGTGTACAGATGTGCCTAAAGCTCTGCATACCTATCTGCAATTGCACGCTCCCAAATTGCTGAGCTAACTCTCGATTGTGCAATAGGAATAGCAGGAGGAAGAACACGAATTATCTTTAATATAGTGCGATCCTTGACAGTGTCATGCCAAACAGAGGCCAAGCAGCAGCTACTTGATGAGAAAGCAGGCGCAGCAATTGTTGAACCAACATTGACATGGTAACTCTCAATTTGATTAAAATCTGGACCAGAGAAAATGTGGACTCCTCCTCGAAGGAAAGCAACAGCAACCTCACCACCATGAGCAGAATAGACTATTTGAGCAAGCTGTCTGACATCATTTGGTAGATCATACGGATCAAAACTCAGCCTAGTTGCCCTCTCAACACTGCAGTCAGATGAATTTCGTTCATCTGAAACTGTTGGCGCAGATGCAACTGCTTGAGGATTCCTAAGATCATCAGTTGGTGGAATGCTTTTATTAACTCTAGTCTCCCAAACAGTTTGCATAGGGGCTTGCCCACCAAAACTACCAGAGGGATTGCCAAATATTGGATGAAGAACAACAGGTTGAAGAGATGATTCCCAACACTGAACCCTCCACCCAGTAATTGAAGGTCCTTCATCAGGATCATATGGAGACATATACTGCCCTGGAGAAAGAAAGATTGTTTAATTGCCTGACATTTTCCAGATAATGAACACAATTTAGAAACAAAAAGTAACAGAACATGAGTGAGGTATGAAATGATCAACAAGTATATGCAAATTACTGCAGAAAAACAACAATTACAAACATAAAACATGATGAAGACAAACAAATTATTATCGCAATTAGCACCTGCAATATAAGTTTACCTTCAACTATTACGACAGCAATGACTGACCCACCACGAGTAGGATCAAAAGCAACCGCGGTAACCCCAGAGCCCCATGTTGTCGTAGTAGCAGATTGGGCGGCAGTTTCAGGACTGACATATGCTGAAAAATTTGAAACAGGTGAACAATGGATCCATGTAGCCTCAGTTATCTCGTGATCTGACTTCTTGCCTTGCATTCCTTCAGAACCTAAGTATTCTTGCAAGCTAAATAGATATGCTGCTAGAGGTGCAAAACCGGTCCAGGAAGGAGGGCTCAAAGATGGAGGAACGGAGCCCGTTGTACTAATCTTTGCAGTTGTCTGAAAACCATTTCCAGGGCCAGGCATCACCTCCCAAACCACTACAGTAGAGGGATTTACAAGCGGGACACCAGCAACATGAAGAGCCCCAGATTCAGTAATAATTGCATCAGCAGCCATTATGCCACTGGGCCCAGCACCTAGAAGTCCTTTGCTCGTTGAGAACCATCTCGGTGCTGACCCATTTGGAGAAGGCCACTGTGCCCAGTGAAGCTGAACAGATCCAGATGAAAAAACTGAACAAACACACAGAATGTTCGGCCATCTCACTGCAACAAAGAGATAATGAGAGATATGAACATAAATCAGGAATAGATGATTTTAATCGTGATTTACATATTCTTTTCTTCATTTTTTTTCCTTTTTCATTCGATTATGTTCCTTTTGTTAAGCAAATTCGTTCAACGTCATGAAGGAATACCAACCTGAAATTTGAGACTGCCGTGGAAGAAACCTTTCCTCAAAGGTCTTCGAGTTGGCAGAGGTGCTGGAGTTTAAAGGGAGAAATCTATACTGCAGAAATAATAAGAAAATTAATCTAGCAAGTTCAGACATTGCACTATGCACTTTTAAACTTCGCACACGCATGCACTCACACACAAACAAAAGAAAGAAAAGGGCAACATATGTCAAACTATACAATCTCAAAAAAAAAAAATAAATAAATAAAACAGTATCTGACTGAAAAATGCCAGCACGAAATTATCTAAAATGGAAGTATCACAAAAAGATGAGGTAAAGTAATACCGGAGTCATTCCTGACAACCATTTGGTCACAACTGCAAGATCCTGTCGCCATTCATGCTCGCATTGAAAGCAGCTGGCATCGCGTGCAAGATTAATAGGGCCCTGATTTCAATCGGATAGCACATTGAGGAATATACCATGAAAGAGCAATACAAAGGCCCCCAAACAGAGAATAATCAGAGAATCTCAGGAAGGATTCGCCATAATAAAAAACAGAGGCAAATTTATTTCCTTTGTCACTATATATATATATATATATATATATATATATATATATATATATATATATATATATATTTCTTGAATGATCGGCAGTCGATCAATCAATAAGAAGGAAAAACAAGCAAGTATTTCAGAAGAAGTCAGCTCGATAATACGAAAAAAAGAAGGTAGCTCTAATGGAGCTTATTAAGTAAGAAATATACTTGAGAAGGCTGAGTCCATATTGTGATTCTCCCATGAAAATTAGCAACTAGCAAGGCACGGGGACACGACCGAGGAGACCATTCAATGATCTGAACAGAGTCACGTGGAGAATCTGTTCAATAAATAACATAATCAGCACTAAGTGAATTTCAAGAGAAGAATGCAAAAAAGCAAGGGTCAATATCTAAAGCCTTAAAGTCTAAATATATAAGCATCAACAAAGGCTACCGTTTAGGTCGTCATAACTAAGTGATAAATAATATAGTGCTCTTGCTGCGAGTCTCAAGAAGCAAAGAAAAGGACTAAACAACAAAAGTTAAATGAGGAAGAGAAGCAGAAAAGGAAGTATAGTTTAGCGAAGGTAAGGCAAGCTAAGAGGCGGAAAGATGCAAGAAAAAGAAAGCAAGATTAAACATATTTTTCATAACATCTAACAAAATGCTGCTTATACTATCGCAACTCTCCTTTCATGATATTCTACTTCACTACTAAGTCTAACATCACAAACTTTCTTGCTGCATAGATATTTACCTGCTCTCACGTTAAAAACGGCACATTCTGTCGGTCTCTCGGGGTTCAAGATGTGAATTGGGATCCAAAAAGGCGGACTTGCATTCGAGCTGAAAAGGTTGCTTCTTTATTCATCAATTCAGCTACTTAAACAATCTAAAGAAAGAAGACCAAGCATGCACTGCTTTTTAGAGCATAAAATTAGCGAAAAAAGAACGAACCTTGGTATCCTCGCGCACGTCTCCGACGCACAAGCAATAGCATTCAGCTTCCCACACCAAGCAACCGCACTGCCAAACGAAACTAATTTAAGAGATCTGCAACTTTTAATCCGAGAACAGCCCTAATTACTACTCATTCAAGTTACAGCAAAACTAGAACTTCGGGGGATCCACTCACAAGTTAGCCCTAAGCATTAATTCGTAAACAAAGGGAGGAAAGAAAGAAAGAAAAATCTAATTAATCTTTACATCCAATTGCCATCAAATTTTCAAAAAAAATAAAATAAAATCAAGAGTTATCATCAGAACAACATCAAGATCCCATCTTGTTCGCAATTACAAGAAGAGAGAGAGCCCAGAGAGAGAGAGAGAGAGGATCGAAAGGGGAAAAACCTGAAGTTGCGGCAGAGCTCAGGGACGCTCATCTTGTGGCGGAGGCTCGAGGGCGGCTGTTTGAGCCGGATACGAAACACCGTCGCCGGCGACGGCCTGGGCCCGCCATCTCCTCCTCCTCCTCCTCCTCCTCCTCCGTCCATCGGGTGATCCCCTTCCTCGTCCCTCCTCTCCGCTCCCCTCTCCTCCTCTCCTACCACCTCCACCGCCTCCGCTGCCGCTCTCTCCGAAACCCTACCCTCCCTCTCTCCTCCTCCTCCGCCACCCGCATCCGCCGCCGCGGGTGTGTGGTCTTTAGGGGGTAGTGCGGAGGGAGAAGGGGTTGGGGCTACGGTGGAATTGGTCATATGGAAGAAGAGGGCGTGAGAGGGGCACTTAGATCATTTATAGCGACGGGTGTGTGGGCGCTCTCTCGCGCGCGCGCTAGAGAGAGAGAAAGGGGGAAGGGGAAAAGAAAGCGAGAAAGAGAGAAAGTCGCGCTTGTGAGGGAGACAGAAATTACTGTGCGGAGGTGTGGGGAGAGCGTGGGGTTCGGCGTAGACGATAGCAGAATTTAGTGGTTTTTTTTTTTTTTTTTTTTTTTTTTTTTCTTTTTTTTTTTTGGGCGTCGCTTTCTTCGGTTAGCAGTGGGTGGGGAATGTGGCGGCAGCAGGGCGGCACTCCCGAATTCGCCAATAGCAGTCTTCCTTCGTGCAGCAGCAGAGCAGCAGCAGCAGATAATGAGACTTTTCTTCTTGCTAGTAATATTTACTTCCACCACTTGTAGATTTTTTTAACTTCTAATCTCATATTTTATTGGAGATTTTTCTTGTAAAAAACTATTTTCTAAAAATAAAATAAAACTTTTTCACAAAATCTAGATTTTTTTTTTTTTTTTTTTTTTCTGAAAACCAAGTAGATCAACAATGTTTTTTAAGTTTCGTTTTATTTATTTTTTGTTTGGGTATATTTTTTGGAACCGGTTTTCAATACCAGGCTTGCCCACTAAAGCCCATGAATAGAGCGATACGGCCCAGTAAAAATAAATTTACGGTCCAAAACCAACTCACCGACTGATGAACCGGGCCGGACTCGCATTCCTATGGCGGCGCCCGCTTCCTGATAAAATAAGATCAGTTTGCGATATCTTTTGCTCGATCTCTTCCCCTTCCTCGCAAAGGTTGCGGCTCAACGCTCTTTTGCAGCCATGGTCTTCGTCCGAACCCTCGAGGGGAAAACCCTAACCCTAGACGTAAACCCTCGCTCCACCTCCCTCCTCGCCCTCAAGCTCGCCATCGAGGCCCGATCCGGCGTCCCCGCCCATCTCCAGCGCATTTTCCTCTCCTCCCGCCGCCTCTCCGCCGCCGTGTGCGGCGGCGCCGGCGATGATGATTCATCCGTCACCCTCTCTGACCTCGCCGTGGGAAGGGGCTCAACCCTCGCCCTGCACGTCCGCTTCCTCGGCGGGATGCAGGCCCCCGCGGGACCCTCGCGCCCCGCGCGCTACGACTTCCTCAACTCCAGGCCCCCGCCCAACTACGTCGCCGGGCTCGGCCGCGGCGCCACCGGATTCACCACCCGATCGGATATCGGCCCCGCCCGCGCCGCCCCCGACCTCCCCGACCGCTCCGCCGCGCTCGGCGCCCCCCCCGCCACCGCGGCCGCAGCCGCCGTCGGCGGCGGCGGCGGCGTCGGCCGAGGCCGCGGGAAGGGCCCTGGCGATGAGGAGGAGGACGATGATGCCGACGACAAGGGGTACGACGAGAACCAGAAGTTCGACGAGTTCGAGGGCAACGACGTGGGGCTGTTCGCGTCGGCCGAGTACGATGAGGACGATAAGGAGGCCGACGCGGTGTGGGAGAGCATCGACAAGCGCATGGACTCGCGTAGGAAGGATCGGAGGGAGGCGAGGCTGAAGCAGGAGATTGAGAAGTACCGCGCCTCAAACCCTAAGATTACCGAGCAGTTTGCCGATCTGAAGCGCAAGCTCGCGGATATGACTTCCGAGCAGTGGGACAGCATCCCCGAAATTGGGGATTATTCTCTGAGAAACAAGAAGAAGCGGTTCGAGAGCTTCGTCCCTGCGCCCGATACACTTCTTGAGAAGGCTAGGCAGGAGCAGGAGCACGTTACTGCCCTCGATCCCAAGAGCCGCTTGGCCGGAGGAACGGAGACACCGTGGTCGCAAACTCCTGTTACGGACCTTACGGCGGTCGGAGAAGGTAGGGGCACCGTTCTCTCGCTGAAGCTGGATAGGTTATCTGATTCTGTAACGGGATTAACGGTTGTCGATCCCAAGGGCTATCTAACTGACCTCAAGAGCATGAAGATCACGAGCGACGCAGAGATTTCAGATATCAAGAAAGCAAGGCTCTTGCTTAAGTCGGTGACTCAGACAAACCCTAAGCACCCGCCTGGGTGGATCGCAGCCGCTAGGCTGGAGGAGGTTGCCGGAAAGTTCCAGGCGGCGAGACAGTTGATTCAGAAGGGGTGCGAGGAGTGCCCTAAAAATGAAGATGTGTGGCTTGAAGCTTGCAGATTGGCAAGCCCCGACGAAGCAAAGGCGGTAATTGCTAAAGGAGTGAAGGCTGTGCCCAATTCGGTGAAGCTTTGGTTGAAGGCTGCACAGCTGGAGAGCACTGATCTGAATAAGAGCCGAGTGCTGAGGAAAGGGTTGGAGTACATTCCAGATTCAGTGAGACTGTGGAAGGCTGTTGTTGAGCTCGCCAATGAGGATGAGGCGAGGGTTCTCCTCCAAAGGGCCGTTGATCTGTGCCCTCTTCATGTTGAGCTTTGGCTTGCCCTTGCGAGGCTGGAAACTTATGATCAGGCGAAGAAGGTGCTTAATCGGGCTAGGGAGAGGCTCTCTAAGGAGCCTGCTATTTGGATTACTGCAGCAAAGCTTGAGGAAGCTAATGGCAATACGCAATCGGTTGCGAAGGTCATCGAGAGAGGTATAAGGTCATTGCAGAGGGAAGGTCTGGAGGTTGACCGGGAAGTTTGGATGAAAGAAGCGGAAGCTGCGGAACGTGCAGGGTCAATTTTGACTTGCCAGGCCATAATTAAGAGCACAATTGGCATCGGTGTTGAAGAAGAGGACCGGAAACGAACTTGGGTTGCTGATGCCGAGGAGTGCAAGAAGCGCGGTTCTATAGAGACGGCTCGTGCAATTTATGCGCATGCGCTCAGTGTGTTCCTGACCAAGAAGAGCATATGGCTTAAAGCAGCACAACTCGAGAAGAGTCATGGGACTAGGGAGTCTCTTGATGCGCTGTTAAGAAAAGCAGTTACCTATGTGCCGCAGGCTGAGGTGCTATGGCTGATGGGTGCGAAGGAGAAGTGGCTGGCAGGCGACGTGCATGCAGCTAGGGCAATTCTTCAGGAAGCATATGCTGCAATTCCTAACTCGGAAGAGATTTGGTTGGCTGCTTTCAAGCTCGAATTCGAGAACCACGAGCAGGAGAGAGCAAGGCTGATTTTGGCCAGGGCCCGGGAGAAAGGAGGAACCGAGAGGGTGTGGATGAAATCTGCCATTATAGAGAGAGAATTGGGAAATACAGCTGAAGAAAGGAGGTTGCTAGAGGAAGGATTGAAGTTGTTCCCTTCATTTTTCAAGTTGTGGTTGATGCTTGGACAGATGGAGGACCGACTGGATCATGTGGAGAAAGCAAAGGAAGCTTATGAAAATGGGTTGAAGCATTGCCCTAATTGTATCCCTCTTTGGCTATCGCTTGCTAGCTTAGAGGAGAGGATTGGAGGTCTGAGCAAAGCCCGTGCTGTTCTCACTATGGCCCGAAAGAAGAATCCTCAGAATCCGGAGCTTTGGCTTGCGGCTATTAGTGCTGAATCTAGGCATGGGAACAAGAAGGAAGCCGACACCTTGATGGCGAAAGCATTGCAGGAGTGCCCGACAAGTGGGATATTGTGGGCAGCTAACATTGAGATGGCTCCACGTCCTCAACGCAAAACAAAAAGCGCGGATGCTCTCAAACGGTGTGATCATGATCCACATGTCATTGCGGCTGTGGCGAAGCTATTTTGGCAGGATAGGAAGGTAGATAAGGCGAGGAACTGGCTCAATAGGGCAGTTACTCTTGCACCTGATGTAGGAGATTTCTGGGCCTTGTACTATAAGTTTGAGCTTCAGCATGGCAATGAGGATATTCAAAAGGATGTTTTGAAAAGATGCATTGCAGCGGAGCCAAAGCATGGTGAGAGATGGCAAGCGATCTCCAAGGCTGTGGAGAACTCTCATCTACCAATTGAAGCCCTTCTTAAGAAAGCAGTGGTTGCACTGGGTAAAGAAGAGAACCCAGTTGTTGCAGATGGCATCAAGTCCTGAATTCTGTTGATTTTCAGCTGGTATTTCCGTTGAGAACTTGAAGATTTGACACAGATGTTGTTGACTCATGTAGTATTCCAATTTCCTCGAATTATGCTCCTCTTTTTTATGTGTTTTTAAGATGTGGCTTGAATATATTATCTCCTTTGAAGCGTCGATCTTTACATGTGATTCTCGTGTGGAGCATCAAGAAGATGTTATGGTAAGCATAAAAATGGAAGCAAGAAATGAGTCCTCTGCTGCACAAGGTTTACTGTTCGAATAATTCCGGACTTGTAAAACAGTTTGTAAGGTATGGTAAATATATCAACGAGATAATGTTATGTTGACAATTGACAACTTAGTTCTTCCTATTTTGGTAAACCCTTCGAGCTCAGCTTGTGCTTTTCCTAATTATGACATACTTGCCTCATGTTTTTTTTTTTGAAAAATTTTGCAGATGCATTGAACTTAGGCAATCATGCTTACTGATGATGTCATTTCTCACATCATGTTGTGTTTCTTTTGATTTCAATCAAATGTTTCTGGGCCACCACATGCTTTACTTCACCCTTCATTGGATGTCTATGAGATGAAGTGACATCGTATGAGCGTAATGCATGACCAAATCAATCTTCCTGGGGAAGGATCTAAATTTGCCCAAATTATAAGCCTGTGCATCATGTGGTGGTGTGGACCATATCATTATCTTGACTACCCTGCTTAGATATTTTGCTTGGAAATGGAGAAATGTTTTGGACCTAACAGGTGGCTTCCAAAGTACATTTTACGAGTCAAATTTTGAAACTCGCATCTTGGTATGGATTTGAGATGGATTTGAAGTCCGATATCACCGGTGATTTCGGAATAACTTCTCTATTCTGAGAAGCAATAAGAGTTTTATTAAATAAATAAAAATGTGTGATTTAATTGCATGAAACTAGTTGTTGTTTGGACTCTGGAGCTTAAATGAGATATTGGTTCTTAAAATGGGGGTACCTTAGTACTAATTAGTACAATAATAATATGTTGAAGTGTCAATTAAGAAACTAATTTTAAACAGCTCTGTTGAAATAGTCCAAGCAAAGATACTGCACCCACTAGTGACACCCTGGTTTTTCCTTTTGTTTATCTTGTATTTGTCCTGCCCTGGTCATCAACCTTTCCATCAAAACTAAATCCAACACCTAGTGAGAAAGAAGCAGAGATCAAAATGGAGCAAGAGTTTGAGCACACTTTCCTAAAAATCAGAGGCCTCAACATCCACACAGCTCACAAAGGAAAAGGTTAGTGTATTACAGAGTACAACTCTCTCTTCCAATTTTTTCCTCCTCATTCTTACTTCGTATCTGATGCGGTAGGGAAATTGGGCACTGTGGTGTTCCTTCATGGCTTTCCGGAAATATGGTACTCCTGGAGGCACCAGATGATCGCTGCTGCGGCTGCCGGCTTCCAAGCCATCGCCCCCGACTTCCGCGGCTATGGCCTCTCCGACCAGCCGCCGGACCCGGCGAGCGCATCTGTTGAGGACCTCGTCGCCGACCTCCTCGCCATCCTCGATGCTCTCTCTATCTCGAAGGTGACGATTTTTCGCCGTATCATGAATTCTTGCTGAAGTTCAAGAAACAATTGGTCACTGTACTTGTTGTAAAGTTCATTTGGCTCGGCTCACTTATCTTGGATAGAACCACTCTGTTATCCTCGTTAAGCCAGGTTAAAATGAGCAATCTGATAGTTGATTTAACTGTCATGTCATCTATGATCGCTCAGCCATTACCTCGTAATATGCTAGCAATAACATGACAATCAAATTTGGATGGAGTTTGACAGAGTAATCCGATTAAAACTAAAATTGCTTTCTTTTTTTGGGAGAATAGAAATAACTTTAAAAGTTTTTAGCGAGTCAATTGCAATAAACTTCAATGACTTAACTGATGCTTTATGATAAGTAGAGTGATCATCAATTTCGAGACTTGCCCAACTTTCTTTTCAATTTGTTTAGCAAAATTTTCCATGTGAGATTCTTATTTTGGTCCTGATTGCTTTGCTGGGTGAAAGGCTTTCGTAGTTGGGAAGGATTTTGGAGTGAGACCAGCTTATCAATTTGCCATATCTCACCCAAGTCGTGTGTGTGGGGTTATAACTTTGGGCATACCTTTCTCTATCACTTCTTTCGCCTCTGCAGTAAAGTCGCCGGGATTCTACATATCGAGATGGCGGGTAAGAAACTCAAAACTATGGCTGTTTATGGTATTGATACTGTTTTTCCGTTCTTCTAAACATAAATTCTATGCAGTTCAAAAGTCGTCGACTGGACTTTTCTATTCCTGTTATTGTTGGTAGGTAATTCGCCAAGAAAAGACAGAAAAATGATAATAATACCAAATGAAGGGCTACGTTTGATACACAATTGATTCATCAAACAACTGCTGCTATGATTTGTTGTTTCTTCAATAGGAGCCAGGGAGAGCAGAGGCGGACTTCGGCAGGTTCGACATTAAGAGTGTTGTGCGCACTGTTTACGTTCTCTTTTCTCGGAGCGAAATTCCGATAGCCGAGGAGGGCCAAGAGATTATGGACCTTGCGGACATGTCGACTCCCTTACCCGCGTGGTTCACCGATGAGGATCTCGCCGTCTATGCTTCTCTCTATGAGAAATCAGGCTTCGCCTATCCACTCCAAATGCCTTACCGGTAACTGTAACTTTTATTATGTTAGTTCCCCAGTTGACTTGCACGGAACTCTCGATTGCATTTCTTAACAGGGCGTTGAAGCCGCTCGGAATCGCGGGTGATCCGAAAGTCGAGGCCCCTTCATTGCTGATCATGGGAGAAAAAGATTATGTCTTCAAATTCCCAGGGATGGAGGAGTACATGAGGAGTGGGATGGTGAAGAAGTTTGTCCCTGACCTGGAGATTGTCTACATACCTGAAGGATCTCATTTTGTTCAGGAGCAGTTTCCTCAGCAAGTGAATGAACTCATCATCACTTTTCTCAAGAACCACTCTTTACCATAATAAAATTTGAAATTCTTAGTTACTCTCTCACGGAGATTCGAACTTCTGGCCTAGCTTTATGAGTAATGCTATGCTTATGCACAAATTTCATAGTATTTTACAAATTTGCTTATGTGGTCGTATTTATTTGGTATAAAAAAGTATCAATCATGAGGTGATTTATTGTAATTTACAGGACAATAAAATCTAGCTACTAAATTGTGAATTTTGTAAATTATTATAGTAGTTGTTTGTAAGAATAGCATTTATTGTTTGTTTTTTTTTTGTAAAATTCCAGTGATTTGGCCTCCAGTTTGAGTTATTACTCATACCAAGAAAAGACAAGGACAAGAAAAAATTCCTTCCAGTTTGAGTTCAATCCATGTCTCAAAATAGATGCGAAATTTTTAACTCTGCAATTCAACAAACAAAAAGAAGGCAAAAGGGGGACTTCAGATATGTTCTTAACAATGACTTAAAATGAAAAGTTGGCACAGAGTGGATTATACAAAGTAAACAGCACAAAACAGTTCAACAACATCTCATCTCTTAAGCTACATTTAGATCTCTCTCTTATATCAGATTTGCTTCATTACAAGATCTCTCAGGAACAAGGCATGAAAATCTCAGAGTTCGTAAGCGGGGAACCTCGACTCAGAGGGTTTAACCATATCCAGGAAGAGATAAGCCATACCCGCCTTCCCTTCGAACAGTGAGAAAGGGCGATCGCCGCCGTGCATCGCCCCCTCCGCAATCAGCTGGTTGGCTCTGTCCAGCAAAAAGCTAGCAAAAGCTTTAGCCCGGTACTTGTACTCCTCGTTGCCCGTTAGCTTGTAGAGCGAGAGGAATGCGTAGGCGTTCCCGCTTATGCCATGGCATATTCCGACCCTTTTCAGCAGCCCGCGGTTCCATACCACCTCCGCAGCCTCAGCTGCTGCCCGGAGGAACTGCTCTTCCTGGAAGACCTGGCAATCATATCACATATCACCTTGTTAGCTGCTACAAACAACTACAAGAAGTAGAGTTTTCTTGAAGTTTGATCTCAATCTTCTCAATTCGCATTCAAAATTTCAATTTTAGCAAGCTGGTTCCTGAAGTTTATTCTGCACAACAGTAAAGTTTTGCTATTAATCGATTGCCCGAAAAGAACGCCGACTTAGCATCCTTTTTTGGGATGGTAGACTAATCAAATTGTGATGTAATAAAAAGCAGGCCAATCATCGAGGACTTTCGAGTTGTGATTGATACAGAGGATTAATATGAGCAGAATCAAAGTAACAGGAAAAGGCAAACAAGCTGAGAAGGCAAGAGGAATGCCGACCTGAAAAGCTTTAGAAAGGGTCAGCGCAACACCGGGAGCACCATGACACCAGTGCACGAGGCGGTCCTCTTTACTGCCCTCGCTCGAGGGATAGTTCCAGCTGGGAAACCGGTTCTGAATCATGTAACGAAGAGTGCCCTTCACGCATTCCTTTTCGTCCGGTTTCAGTTCCATGTCCATCAAAACATGCATGATCCCCGCGAGCCCGTGAGCAGCTCCCCAGTACTTCTTTCCGTGCCACTCGTACATCAGAGGGCAGCGTCCTCCGTTGGCTAATTTCTTCCCCTCGTTAATAATCTCCCTTACTACAGCACTCTTCGAAATTGAAGTTTTAATAACTCTCATTAGTTCAAGAAGATAATCAGCGAAAGAAAGAAAGGGAAATGAAAAGGCGCACTCACCGTCTTGGTCGAAGAAATCGTGTTCTTGCCAAGATGCTTGTTTACGAACGAACAAGCCCATAAATATCCAGCTCTTCCATATAACAACTCATTCGGAATGTTATCGGGCATCTTGATCTGTTTAGATAATGAATCACATAAATTACAAGAACAATGCTAACCAAAGGGGAAAATTCGAACTCGAACTCGAACGCTCACCTTATTCTAACCAATCATATATTTGTATCTTGGTATTTGGCACATAACCTTAGATCAAGTTATTTGCGATGTACCAAGCAATCAAATCTATCAGTGTCAGTAACTCATACATATCACTACAAAATCAACTATGTCGAGATAAACACGATATCAAGCGCGACTCCGATTTAGATCATACTATGATCCAAATAAACTAAACGTGATGTCGAGATTAGAGCTGCAAATGCCCACGAATTCATTAAAATACTCGTTCATATATAGTCGAAAGAAAGCGCGATGAACTCGAAGATGGTGCTGTTAAGTTTAACTGAAATAACTGTAGTCCAGTCCAGCTTCTGCAAGCACAAAAACAGGGCTAGTTATAGAGTTCGCAGCATTGCAAACCTCACCTCGTTAAATGAGCTCAAATAGTGATTAAGCATAGCCTCGTCTCGCAAATGCGCCGCCACCACCGCGCCGAGAGAGCACACGCCGGCGCGGCCGCAAATGAAAGTCACAAACCTACTCCGAGCCCAATCCCACTGTTGCATTACTGCTAGTGAACAACGAGATAATACTAAAAAGCACGAGAAGGCTCGAGATCTTACGGCAGGCCCTTCGAGGTGGCGTCGCAAGCCTTGACGATCTGGGCCGCGAGCTTGAGATCGGTTTCGACTCCGGTGACTTGGTAAGCCCTGAACAGCAAGAATGCCGTTCCGAGCGCCCCGGTGTAGAGCGTGTAATCGTTCGCTCGCTGCCGAGGTTTCACCCACGTCTCCTTCACAACCTGTAACAGGCATTTACTCGAACATATGGTGTGCATGAAAAAATAATAATAATAATAATTAACACATATATATAGAGAGAGAGAGTGTGTGTGTGTGTTGAGCCATAACGTTATTTTAATTATTTAAATTATTTAAAAATTAAATTTTAAATATTTTAAATATTATTGAGTTAATAATTAAATAGTTGTAAAATTTATAATTTTAATAATAAATATAAATAATATAAAAAAAATTTAAATTAATTAAATTTTAAATTATATTTAGGATGTGGATCGATCGAAAGCTCCATTGTCGAAAAAAACAAATGAATGGATGAGCCAATGAAATCCAACATTGGAGACATCGAATTACATTAAAAAAAAAAAAAAAATCCCAAAAGTAAATTGGAGGAATTAAAGGGGGTAAAAAAAAAAGAAAAAAAAAAGAAAAAAAAGAAAAAAAAGAGGAGGACCTGTTCCTTGAGATGGAGAGCAGCTTTGAGGAGCTTATCGGCGAGCGTGGGATAAGGGAGGGAGAGGAGAGTGAGGAGAGTGGTGGGTTGGGCTCCGGAGCTCTCCTTCTCCTCCGCGAAATCCGGCATCTCGTTGGGGAAGAACCGATCCGCCATGCCAAACTCGGCGCCGACCTCCTCCGCTCCGCCGACTTCTTCTTCTTCTTCTTCTCCTTCTTCTTCTTCTTCCTCTGCGTTTTGGGTTTGAGAGCTCTTCGAATCTTTCTTTCCAGAGGACTCGATTGTAAACGGAGCAATCAAAATGCACGACTGCCCCCTCAACTTTGGGGAATTTCGGAAAAACCCCCCTCGACTACTGAAGTTGGTGTCAATTGGTTAACAAAAGTGGCTAAAGTTGTTAAATTTGATGTCTCATTTACTAATAAATGTAAGTTGAGTGGTCATATCATGATCTTGTTGAGGGGTCGCCCTCTCCAAATAAGTAAGATGTACAATATCCTTCTTATCCATATTTATTTTATGATTAATTTTATATAATTTTATATAAATATATTTTTATAAAATTAAAATTTTTATATTTATTTTTTAAAAAAAATTAAATTATTTATATATATTTTTTGATTTGTTATCGTTATTTTATTATTTATATTTTAATTAAATATAAATAAAATATTAATTGTCTTTATAAATATATTTTTTAACAATTTTAACTATTAAAAAAATATATCTATATAAAATTTTGAAGAATAAAAAAAATAAATTTACCTCAATCAATAGCCAAAATAAAATATTTAATAAATAATATATAAAATATTAATGTAAAAATAAATTATTTAATCTGATTAGTAAAAAAAAAAATATTATTTATAGAATGATTGAATTTTTAGATGCTTAATAAAATATTTTTAGGATATAAAATATATTTTGAAGTGTAGAAGTGAGGACCTATGTCTACGTTGAGTGTTACATGTGGGACCAACTAGAGTTTTTCCACTCTCTAAATTAAAGGTTAATATTTTTTATGCTGAAGTATATATCTTATATTTCATCAATTATAGAATAAAATAAATATTCATTCTATGATAGACTAAGATATAGAATGTACACTTTAAATGAAATATATAAATAGCATAGCTTTAAAATTTATTTTATTTTAAATAAATAAAATATATATTATATATTTATTTTTAAATATATCAAAAATATTTTTCAAAATATTTATATTTCTTTTTATTTTTTTTTTTGCATATCTTCCGTCATGTAATGTCTGCTACAATTGTCATTCCTTTCTTCGAATTAAGTTACAAAAGTAACGTAATTCGAGAAACTTAAATAAGTGTTGGGATTCTACAGAATTTAAATTTATACACAAAAATAATAATTATTTTTTAAAATTTTTAATATTTAATAAAGACATATCAAGAATTTCAGTGCCGTGACACGAGATCGTGCCGAAAACTTGTCGGCAAGTGCCGAAAATTTATCGGCATGGTACGGCACAGTGCGTGCCGGACCGTGCCGATGAATATGGGTCACAAAAAATACATACGTACCGACACATAATGGCATAAAATATTTATTTTTTTTAGCAGCAAAATTTTCTAATTATTTATTATATATCTTTATCAAATATTTTAAACTTTATTAAAAAATTTATTTAATAATTTTTTTTAAAAAATAATTTGAGTTGTGCCATCGGCACGGAAACTATATCGTGCCGATATCTTGTTGGCACCATACGGCACGATGAATACGACACGTGTCGATGAATACTTAAATCTTCAGGCATACTAATGATTTCCTATTATTAAACTGAATCCTTCAAAATTTTACAAAGAAACAACCCCACAGCAAACAACAGCAGCATGACGCTGCTCACAGTGGCACTAATCTGAGCACACCCAGCAGCATCCAGAGGTGGTGCTGCAGAAAAGAAAATAAAAAAAAAAAACAGAAAGAAAGAAAGAAAGAAAGGAAAGAATGGCTACTAGGCCAAGCCAACAAGCTTCTCACTAAGCTCCCACACTTTCTTAGCTTTCTCAGGATCACTGGCTTCCTGGGACAGCTGGTTCTCGAACGACGCCGAGTTCTTGTTCCAGCTCCAGTACACACCCGACTTTGTCAGGCTCGGCTCGCTCACCACCTGAAATTAGAAACACCAAATTAAAATTTTTTGATAAAACATACTCTCTGAGATCGACTACTTGTAGCAGCGTGATTTCTAAAATAACTTCTTTTTACTAAAAATAGCAAGATAAATATTTCAGAATAGTGCTGTAGAATGCTTAAACTACTTTTTTTTCTGCTCCGAACTGCCTGAAATGAGCAGTTGAGGAGATTTGCTGAAAATACATTCGCAGTTTTTCTAAAAGTTTTCGTATGCTAAATATCTTAACTTTCACTTAAAAACACATCTAATCTGCGTCTGAGCTAAATACGAGATCTAAAAGTACTACATGTTGTTAGAATTTAATTAGATTTGTAATTAAATCATAATTGAATTAAGATTAATATTTAAATTTTAAAGAGATAAATTTGTTAAGATTTAAATATTAATTAGAATAAAAATATATTTAAACTAGAATTTAGATAGCTTTTGATATAAGTTATAAATATAACATATATGCTATTATTTGACGGTAGTGTTAAGATGGTCACACCCACGATGGTGGTAATACCCATGAAGGTAGTAAATAATAAAATTTAGCCGCACCCATATAGTGATATCCACATCCATGGTGGTGGTAACACCCATAGAGATGGTGAATGTTAGAATTTAGACACATCCATAGTCTTCTAGATTTATAAAAGATGAGAGAAGAAAGAGAGAGATTCAGAATGAGGGCTCGGGTTGAAGTTACTCTATTGCAGAAGAGGAATCGGTATAATCGATGTAATTCTTCTCTTGACCTTATTTCATCCGTATATTTTATTATATTGATTTTTTTTTCTTCGTGATTGTATTGGTTCCAGTTTTGTTGATTGAATACTACAAATTAAATCAAGTTGGAGATTGTTAGGATTTGATTAGATTTGTAGTTAAATCCTAATTGAATTAAGATTAATATTTAAATCCTAAAGAGATAACTTTGTTAAGATTTAAATAATAATTAGAATAAAAATTTATTTAAACTAGAATTTGTATAGTTTTTTATGTAAGCTATAAATATAGTATATGTACTATTATTTGGCGGTGGTGTTAAGATGACCTTACGCACGGTGGTGGTAACACCCACAGAGATGATGGGGGCTAAAATTTAGCCACACCCATATAGTGATATCCACGTCCACGGTGATGATAACACTCATAAAGATGGTGGGAGTTAGGATTTAGTCACACCAATAATTTTCTAAATTTAAAAAAAATAAGAAAAGGATGAGAGAAGTTCAGGATGAGGGCTCGGACTGCAACTACTCTATTGCAGAAGAGAAGTCGATATAATTCTTCTTTTGGTTAATAAATTTTATTTCATCCACATATTTTCTTGTGTTGGTTTTCTTTTCTTTGCAGTTGTATTGATTTCAATTTTGTTGAGGACGAATTTTTCATAAAAAATTTGATTTGAAGTTTCCGAAATTTCAACCGACGGTACCGAAGTGGTTGCGGTTTCATAGAATCTGGCATCGGGACGAGACGAGTACTGAATTTTCAAACACATATAAAGAATATACCTGAGCTAGTCTTTTGCCAGCCTCGTCCTCAGAGACAAAGCCCTTGGTGATGTACTTCTGGAAGGGAGGGAACAGAAGGCGGAACAGCGGGATGTGCTCGCGGAATAGGCCGGTGGTGGCGATGCAGCCGGGGTAGAGGGACGCAAATGTGATGCCGGTCTCCTCGTGGAACCGCCGGTGGAACTCCTGCATCATCAGCATGTTGCACACCTTGCTGTCCTTGTACGCCTTGGCCCCGTCGAACTGCCCGCCATCGATCATCGACCCGTTCACCCCGCTCAGTCCTGCCGCCAGCCCCCGCAGGTCCCCAAGGTTCGCCTTCGGCGGCACGTTTCCCGCTAGCGTGTTCGTGTTTCCTACATTGATTCACAATTCGAGAATTTCATAAAAAATGTCTGTTCAAATTTTACTGTTTATTATATAATAGACTTGATCAGATTCAATGAGCTAGTGTACTCTGATGGAATGCCACTTATACCGGTTATTGAGCCGACTATGATGAGGCGCTTCGATGGATAATCTGAGGTCGTCAGATCCTCGAGCAGCTCACGAGCCAGAAGGAAGTGACCGAGATGGTTTATGCCGACGCTCATCTCGAAGCCGTCGGCAGTGTAAGTCGGCTCCTTGGCGGTCGGAAGATACACGGCGGCATTGCACACGAGCACGTCGAGCGGCATTTCCGCCCGACGGAAGTTCTCGACGAACTGCCGGACGCTATCGAGCGACGCGAGGTCGAGGTGCACGACGCTGTAGCTCTCCTTCGACATCCCCGCCGCCTTGGCGGCCCGCTCGGCCTTGAGGAAGTCACGGCACGCCATGATGACGTTCCACTTGCCTGTCTCGGCCAGCGCCTTGGCGGTGGCGAGCCCCAACCCCGACGAAGCCCCCGTGATTATGACATTGCCCTTCCGGAGGGTCTTCTTCCCCTCCGGAGCTGCCCGGCTGATGCCCGGGGTGATCACCGCAGTCTGCGCTCTCACTCCTAGGGACATACTCCCTTTCTACAGATAATTCACATCAAAATAGCGTAAGTCGGAAAAAATTTATTGATTGATACTCGAAATTTTAAATTTTAAATTTAATTATTTTATATGTTTAATTAAATTTATTTAAAAATACTAGTTGTACACTCAATTATGAATGTATATCTTAAACTCCCATCCATCTAAGGGTGGAAACTCTTTTACCCATCACATCACTCTTGGGTGAAATTTACTTTATTTTTGAATGGATGGGGTGTAAGATATACATTCCAAATGGGATGTATAATTAGTTTTTTTTTTCTTTAAAAATAATACTATTTTTTAAAATAGTATAATTTTAAATTTTTTTAATTAAAAAAATAAAAAAGAAAAAGGAGAACAAATTTGTATACCTTAGTAGAGCTCCTGGAGACTGATGAGGGTTTAAACTCTGTCCTGGCATTCTCGGATAGAGGAATCCCCAAGAAAGTAGAACCCTGCAGTATATATATAGTAGTAACATGTACAAAAACTGCACTTAAAATTACCAAAGTATATTAATATGATTATTATCCAAAACTCACCTCTTTGTGCACAGGGAGAGTTGAGGGGAGAAAGGATGTTTGAAGAGCCATTTTGAATAGAGAGAGAGAGAGAGAGAGTGAGTGAGTGTGTGTGTGTGTGTGTGTGTACAGAGATGCAGAAACTGGGGTTTTAATTTGGGAGGTGGGTTTTTGGGGAAGGGAATAGCTTGTCATAAATAAAGATGGGTAATAGAGTTGGTGGGTGAGGATAAGGTGACGTGGCATGGGAATCCTCCAATGGGGTTTCGAGTTTGGGATTTTTTTCTTTCCTATGAGGATATTTTGGCCCTTTTTTATTTTTTTTATTTTATTTGAATCCTGGGTAGGATAAACGGTATGGGTTTTATTGTGGGCCGTTTTCTGACAGTGGTTTGCCAGATTTTTTTTTTCATTTGTGGGCCAAATTTTGATAACAAATTTTAAAAATTTATACAAACTAAACCTTTAAGGAAAAAAAAAATTATTAAAAATTTGAACTTCTAATTCTCGCATTATTCATAAAAGTAAAATAAAAATAATTGGCATGCAATAGAAAGATTATGGTATAGCTACATAATATGCGCCTCTGCCGTCCATCTCCGATGCGCAAGATAAAGAATTTTTTTTGAGAGAGAAAGGCAGCATGCTGCCGCTTCATTCATAACGAACTTGAATTTAGCAAGTGGGCAGCCGGTTCCTGCAATGTAGCAGCCGGGCCCAACAAAAAAAAAAAAAAAAAAAAAAAAAAAAAAGAAACTAAGCACAGAAACTGGACCAATTGATTCGGCAATTTCTAACTTCCGCAAGAAGGGCACCGGGCCAACGAGTCTTGTTGTCAAAGGATCTTCTGTTTCCTTCCAACCCGATGATCCACCAGATGGCCGCGATGGTGGTTCGTGCCCTATTACCTAAAGTCCCACTTTGGAGAGTGGTCGCACCCCATAGCCGGTCAACGGTTTCAATGTTACAAATCTCCTGATAAAGAATTTGTTGATTGGTATATGAGGTTTCAAATTCGAAGTCTAATTTGAATAACGTAGTATGACCGTGTTTGAGTTTTATTCTCAATTCGCCGTGGAGTCTTTAAATTTACTTGAAACTCCAATTTAATTAACAAAAATAGTTAAAAATCAAGATAATCAACAAATGATAAAATGTCTGGATAGTTGAGATAATGATACTCTCATCATCCGTTAATCAGATCCGAACCCGTTAATCTGGTTGAAACTGATGTGAAATGACAAGATCCGAAATTTATACATATCCCACTTTTTTTTTTTCGACCTTGTTTCTACCTTAAAAATAAGAAAAGAAACAATTGGGAACTACTTTCATAAAATTAAAGTTAAACAAATCAAATAAGTTAAAATATCAGAAAATAAAATTAAAATTTTTAAAAATTAATTAGTATAATCAAAACAGGTGATAATTGAGATAAATTATATATATTTTTACCTGATTTATTGTATGATTTTTTTGGCTTTCTCATCATACCTTCATGCCTCATCTGCTCCTTCCATTCCTCCTCAATTGTGAGACTTCGAATTCTCTCTAATTTTACTATGGCCTTCACACATTTAAAGCCTTATCAAACTACCTATACATTAAATGCAGTAAAAAAGAAAAAAAAAAAAGAAAAAAAAAAAAAAGCTTTAGATAATTATTTTATTATTTTTATAATAAAAAGCAACTCAGTGGCCAGTATTTCGTGACAAAAAATTAGATTGTATGAGTCACGTTCGAAATTACGTGAGATTAAATTGGACCGAGCCATATTCAAAGTGACATGATGCTGGTTGGACCGACTCACAATTAAAATCTGTAAGTATTATATTTGTACGCTTTAAGTAAATTAATTAAGCTTTTTTAACAACTCAAATTTTTTAAATCAAAGATCGGCCCAAACGATCCGACGGATCATATATACTAGCTAGATTAAGATATAATTTTTACAACCCCTTAATTTTTATTATTTTTTTATAGAGATCCCTCTGAACTCCTAAATTTTTGAAATTAAGTAGCTTAGTTAATTTTTAAAAAAAATTATCAAATTCATGCAATTTCACCAAATTTAATAATTATTTGATAAAATTATTAATCTAATGAAGTATACCTGAGAAAGCTATTTCAGAATTTTCGCTACTCAAGAGGTCTCCATACATTTTTTTTAACTTTTTCATTGCAATAAAATTTAGATCACAATGTATAAAATTTATCTAAAATATGAATCTTTTTAATCGGCTATTCAATTTTTTAAAATTTAAATTTTATTATCAAATCTTTTAATTTGTTTAATTTGAATCAGTCAATACCAATTTGATTTTAAAATTTAATCTAGTTACTTACATTAATAAATAAATAATTGTGTAAACTATATGAAATATATTAATTAAACCTGTAAAAACGCACAACAAATCCAAACTTTAAAATCAAAATATGGTTGATTGGCTTAAAAAATTAGATAATAAAATTTAAAATTTAAAATAGTCGAACTAAATTGGTCCATAGTTTAGATAAGAAAAATACTACTCGTCCACTCCAAAAAGGGATATACTTAGATCTTACATCCTTATTCTAAGGCTTACAAAATTTCAAATAACTTTAATAAAAATATAAAAAAATAATATAACAAATAGTAAAATAATAAATTTTGGATGAAAAAGATATAAGGTATGTTCTCGAAGAGTTGAGTTAGAATGCTATTCATAGTAAACGAGTTCTGTTGTCATCTATTTATTTTTAATAATGAAGTTTTTAAATTGACGATCGGTATTATTGAATATAATTTAGATTATTTAAACTATTTCAAAATCAAAATTTAAATCTTTTCAATATCGTTGACTTAATGATCAAAAATTGTAAATTTGTAAGTATTATGGTAGATATAAAATTTTTTTACTAGTTTAATGATATAAAGAGTTATAAATTAATTAAAGTTTGATTAAATTTTTTTTAAAACTATTTAAAATAAAATTCATACTTTTAATCTTGATTATAAAACTCGTATTATTATTTTTTGAAAGATTTTCAGTTATTTAGTTTTATGTCTATTTAATAGACAAAAAAGCAAAATAAAAAATATATATAACTTAATTTTTAATAATTTTAAAAAATTTATATTATATTTAATAATATTAATTTTTATTTTAAAAATATTATCATAAAAAATAAATAGATGACAATAAAATTAATAATATTTCATTCTGAAATGTATCAGTATTACTGCTCTTAACATAAGTTTAAGTTCCACATTTTTGTTTAGCTAAAATTTAGTAAGCAGGGACAAATAACAGGGCGACACGTATGCGACAATTTGGTGGGTCCCACAGTCTCAACGGCTACATGTGACGATTGCAGCCTGAGGTAAGAGGCGCCCCCACCCCTCGCCCCCCCCCCCCCTCCTTCCTCCTTCCTCCTTCACGCGTGCCGCGGCGGCCGACTAAATTAATCGGTCGCGAATGCGACGGCAACGACAACGACAACAACGAGCTCGCACTCGCACTCACCCCCTGCGTTTAGTGAATTCCACTCTCGCGGGTCCCACAATCTCCACTTTGTCCTATGCAACGTACCAGCGCACTGTAAAATCTCGCCGCTCATCTAATAATAATAATAATAAATATGTATAAAAAATAAAAAATATTTTTTTGTTTAACTATATATTTACAATTTATTTTATGTAGGAGCAATTAAAATTAATAGCTGCACTAACCAGTATAAGCTTTTTCTAGTGCTGGTAATAGTTGGGTTCACCGTTTCGCTCCAAATTCGTTTCGTTCAGTTTCTTTTACCCAAATCCTGTCTTTGTCTCGATCTCTCGAATATAAATTCATTTCTATGGGAGCAATGGAGACTCCTATATCTCTCCTTTTAGTTGCCATCCATTTCTGAATAAGAAGTATATTTGGAACGGATTCTAACCCAATCCAATTCTTTTTTTATACGTCGATCACACAACATATACCAGAAAACGGAAAAAGGAATAAGACTTTGTGTGAGTGATCATCTGGAGGAGGAGGAGGAGGAGGAGGAGGAGCTTTTTCCCGACATGCGCGGATCCTCCTTGTACGTACGCTCTCTGTGATCACGCAACCAGAACCGCCACCGCCACAGCCACCAGGTCCTGCAGCCGCTTCCTACTGAGCGAAGAACAGCTCCCGCCGCCGTTCCACCTCGGTCGACTGAATAATATTTTTACTTTTTTATGCTTCTTCTCCTTCGTCATCTTGCAGTGATGTTCTGACGGAGGGCTCGAATTTGTTCCAGCTGGTATGTATGGGAGATCACTTTTCGTTAATATTTTTTTTTTTAATCGTTTTCAATCAAATTGAGCTTTCAACTAACAAATATTAAATTTGAACCCGAGCATACTTCATTTTAAGAGATCATGGATTTGCTGTTGTTTTTTCTGAATTCTTTTATTGGCGTGATTCATCTGATTTTTATTACTTATGTAAATAAATTAAAGTATTAAAATTACTTTCGGAATATATGATGATTTTGGAGGGGTTACTGAGTGGGAGTGGAGAGATGGAAATTCCTAGGCCGCAGATCTGGCCGCCGCTGCAGTGCCCGCGGTGCGACTCCGCCAACACGAAATTCTGCTACTTCAACAACTACAGCCGGTTGCAGCCGCGGTACCTCTGCAAGGCGTGTCGCCGCCACTGGACCCGGGGGGGCACCCTCCGCAACGTCCCGGTCGGCGGCGGGAGCAAAAACAAGCGCAACAAAGCAACTACTTCAAAAGCAGCTACTGCTGCTGCTGCTGCCACCACTGCCACTGCTGCTACCACTGCCGCCGCTGCTGCTGCTGCTGCTGCTGCTGCTGCTGCTGCTGCTGCTGCTGCTGCTGCTGCTACTGCCACTGCTGCTGCTGCTACCACTGCCACTACCGCTGCTGCTACTGTGATAAACAGCAGTTCAATCAACGATCCCACGGAAATCCTACACCGCGTGCTCCTCCGTCCCCCACCGCCGCCGGTCGCGTTGGCAGATTACGGCATAATGAGCACGTTGATGATGAGTTCACTACAATCTGACCAAATTGGCAATACTGCAGCAGAGCCAAATACAACCGTGAGCTCACACGGGAGCACTCCGGCGCAGGTTTTGTTCTTCGGATACTCTGACGAGGGCCTCGGCACGATGAGCAGCGCTTCGAACGCATGGGACGTGGCGCCTCACGCGCAACCGCCTCCGGCGAGCTCCGGAGGCAGCGTGGCCGTCCCCGCCGCCCCGGAGGCTTCGGCTACTATTGCTAGTGGGTTTTGGATCAGTGGATGGCCGGACCAAGAGGTGTCCGACTTAACTGTAACCGAACTCAACCCGCCTCTTACTGGTGATGATTTGTGACTGCAAAGTTTGGCTCCCATGAACAACGCACTAATCAAATAAATACCATTCAAGTATAAATTTATTAAATTTGATCACTATTCAAAAGATCAGTTTGTGTTGGAATGTTGTTGTTGTTGTTGTTGGAGCGGTGCATTAGCGCTTGTTGTTTGTTTGGTTGGATACGTGAACTTGAATTGTGGTGTCATTGCTTTGTGCTGCTTTGAATTGCTCTTAGACACGTCGCTTGTAGTCGAGCGTTAAAAAATTGGCGGTTTGTTGTTTGATCTGAGTTTCCTTTGTAAAGGTGAGTGTAACGTTTGCAAGTGTGAAACTTTTTTAATAGTATAAACGGATATGTTAATTTAGTGATTAAATTAAGACAAATTAATCAGAAAACATTCACTCAACAAACATGAATGAAGAGATGAATATAAATGAAAGATAACTAAAACATTTTAAAAAAAAATTGAGAAGATAAAGAGCGATCGTTCTATTGTCACGAGCTAGCATTAAAAACATAGAACCTATGATTTGGCAAATTTAAAGCAAAATAAGTAGGCATGATCTGCAATGGTTTATTTGGCTATGCTTAATAAGCTTGCTTCTGGTTCACACAGCAGTAGGTGATTTTGCACAAAGCATATATGCATCAGAATAGTGTGTCCAGTGCGTCTAATATTTCATATTAGAAGGGATTTGACACTACTTTTGTTAGCAACGAGCGCACAAACTAAACAAAATCAATTGGCGATCACGACAGAAAAGTAAAATTAAAATTGCACGACAGAAAATTAACACACAGATTTACGTGAAAATTCTTTGCAGGGAAAAAATCATAGGCGAAAGAGAAGAGATTTCACTATGTAGAAAAGAGGGAATATAAAAGTTCGTGATGATACAATCGCTCGATCTAACTCTAGGGCAAATAAAAAAGAACTTAGGGTTTTTTCTTAGCGGATCGGATCCGTACCGCGGAGGCTCCGCCCCCCGCACGGCCCGAGCCCTTCGCTTCCACCACAGACATCCATAAAAATTTCTGTCGCACCGCAAAACCGTCGGCGAACCTGAATCATAATATCGAAACGATTCTGATTTTGAGTAACATCTAACAACTTGAACTACTTTTATTAAGATTGCTGTTGCTGATAGTAGAAGCAGAATTAATTAAGGACGGCCTAAATTTACAAACTAAAACTCTATGTCGTGACCGTGTCAGCTGCAGGGTCAGGAGAAGAAGTTGTGTTAATGTCCTGGGTTGCTGCTACTGCTGCTGCGGCTGCTGCTGCGGTCGCTGCCGTCGATGCTGATGCTGTAGGGGCGGCGGCAACGGAACCCACCAACTGAGAATCAGCAGCAGCTGCGAGGTGGTGCGACTGGCGGAGCAACCTGTTGGCCCCGTCGACGTAGTCCCACACCGAGCTCCCAGGCCCCCATGCACTGAGCCACGCCTCCACCTCCCCCGCGCCCCACACCAACTGATCACTCCCTCCTCGATCCGTTTCCGCCATTTTGTTGATGATCTCCGCGCCGCCTTCGACGGCTGCAGTACTCGGAGCTGACGAAGTAGGCGCTGACGACGACGATAGTGCGCTTGCACTGCGGAGGAAGAGGCCGGGGAAGTTGAGGCGCGCGCTCTTGCCCCGCAGATTGAAGGCCTCGCGGTCGTAGGCGAGGGCGGCGTCCTCGGCGGTGTCGAAGGTGCCGAGCCACAGTCGGCGGGAGCGGTTGCGCGGGAGCCGAATCTCCGCCACCCACTTCCCCCACTGCCGCTGCCGCACCCCTCGATACAGCTTCTGCGGAGGCGGCAGCCGCGTCGTTCCAAACCACTGCATCAGCCCCGCCGCTGCCGCCGCACCGCCCACGCCGCATGGGCTAGGGTTGAGCGCCTCACTCCAGCGCCGCAGCAGCACCAGCTGATTCGATCTCGATTCCGATCCTGATCCCGAACGAAAGGACGGAGAATTCGCGGCTCCGAACGAGATCATCTGCTGGTTCTGCGTCCGCGCATCGAAATCCAACCGAGGCGTTTCGAACCCGAAAGGCAAGATCGGCCGCGAAGACAAGGGGAGCGAACATGCAGCAGGGTGGTGCAGGTGAATCAGGTGATTCAGGCTCTTGATCTTCTTCGAACGCAGAGGGGATGTCGACGACGACGACGACGACGAAGACGCCGCTCCTTGTACGTAGATTACTGCTTTCCCTTTCGCTCTTCTTTCGCGGTCGTCTTCCGAGTCATTGCTGCTCTTTCTCGAATCCTCCATATATTTTTCTCTTTCTCCGCTTCATTCTTCGCTAAAATTTATACACTTTTATAAAAAAAAAAAACAATATTAAAACTTTTGTTTAATTAAATAGAGGCGATAGATTAGTCTTCTTTCAAAGTTGCGACTTATAAAAGAGGCGGGAAAGAGGTGAGGTTTGGTAAAGATTCTTTACGCGTACATTATTATTATTATTATTATTATTATTATTATTATTATTATTATGAGTTAGGCTGGAATGCTATTGATAGCACCAACCCAATTTTACCACCCATTTTTTAGCCTTTAGATCGCATTGAGATTTGTGCATGCTTTTTAATAAAAAAAAGAAAAAAGAAAAAGTAAAAAGCTTTTCTTTTTCATTAAAGAGCATGCACAAATCTCAATGCGATCTAAAGGCTAAAAAATGGGTGGCAAAGTTGGGTTGGTGCTATCAATAGCATTCCAGCCCAACTCTTATTATTATTATTATTTATTTTACACTTGGACTAAAAACAATTGGTTCTTAATAATTATGTTTTAAATATAATTACATAAATTCGTGTTTTTGATGGATTTACTGTTCCATTAAATTATAGTTGCAAGACATTCTTATTAGAAGCTAAAT
Organism: Tillandsia leiboldiana; assembly: GCA_029204045.2. NCBI lineage: Eukaryota > Viridiplantae > Streptophyta > Magnoliopsida > Poales > Bromeliaceae > Tillandsia > Tillandsia leiboldiana. Next base: position 47,054,863 of record CM055069.1, on the reverse strand, counting down.
TCAAACTTCTAAATAATGAGTTTTATAATGCATAAGTTTTACTTAAAATATTTATGTCTGAATTATCCTTTGCTGAAAAATTAATTATACGAGCATTGGGATTTACAAATATCTTTAAAATGATTGTCGGATCGTTGGCGTTAACCATTAATACACAATCAATTATTTAAAGCGTATAGATACAGCGTTCACGAATTTCGACTGAACTCAATCCATCTGAACGTTAGATATATTGTGAACTACAACCCCATTCAACTTATTAGACTCACCAAACTTAACTTATTAGTTTTCTTAATCTATTATTTTGTTAGAAGAACAATATTGAGACAATGATGCATGCACAAAGAGCATGCAAAATTATTGAGAAAATGATTAATAAGCTAAATTAATTAACATGCTTAAACTTATGCACTTTATAATACTGATCTTGGTTTGTTATTCAAATCTTTGCACCAGTAGATATCACAAACATAATGCCACAAATAAACCTCACAACAAAGAAGCAAATTCAGCGCTGAACATATAATCTAAAGCGCTGTTCTTAACCGCTTTTGATTTCGCTTCTGTCATGCAAAGCCCTCTTGATCATAGACGCAGTCCTCTTGATCATAGACGCGCGTGTCGGTTGTTGTGCGACAAAACCTTATTTGTAACAAGTGCTTTTATCCAAAGGTAAGTAGTATAAAATTTGTCGCTGAAATCATCAATCTGACTCAAAGTTGCAGTATTTTGATTATCATTCACATGGCTCTCTCGCGTCCACCTGGTAGGTGGTTTGGCTAGAAAGAAACAGAATAACTTTCGGTAACAAGAGTCGTAGCTTTAACGCTATGCTCGCTGAAATCAGACTTTGCCGTTCGCAGTGGTCTAGGTTTTGTATCTAGGTCTGGGGTCTACTTCTGCTCTCTCCCCTTTACCTCTCTTTTCTATTATTAGTGTTACTTCTTATTCTTGTACTTTGCTTTCCTTGATTTCTCCTTTCTTTTGGCTCCGAGGCCTGGTTGCCTCTGTTTTGTAGCTAAATTCAATTTCCTTTTGAATGAAGCGGCAGCATGCTGCATTTTTTTAAAAAAAATAAAATTGGTTGGGTACAACTACTGCTGCTACCGCGTGTTCGTTTCGAGTTGACGTGCGAGATGTTGTTGTTGTAAGTACATTGAATTGTGCGTATCGCGTGCGTAATCGATGGCTCCTGCTGTATAATTTACGGTGACTCTCCACTAAATGAGATTAGGATTGGTTCCAGGATTAGGTCAGAAGCTTATAATAGTGGAGTTAAATTAACAACTTGGCTTTGTACCAATGGCAACTAGATAGGGAAGCTTCTCAAATATTGAAAGGAGCATAATTAATAAATTATTAATGTTTTAAGTGATCTTAATTACTTTGAGTTAATGTTTATTCGAAGTCAACGACGGATCTAGGCAACGGTGGTGGAATTGATTGGAACCATTTTCTCGAGTTTAATAGTTTTTAATTAATCGAACATTTGAAACAAGTTTTGAATAGTTTTGCTACGCTTAAATGCATTCATTTAATTATTTAATCGGTTTATATCTGCTTCTTATTTGTAATTTCTCTATCATTTAAACTCTTTAAATTAATGTCTAAATAATAATTCTAAAATTTTTTAAATTAATAACTAAATTAGTAGAAGGTATTTTAATTAATATATATATTTTTTATTTTGTGATGTTTAATTACAAAAATATTTTTTTTTATAAAGTTACTTGTTAATCTGATAATAAGTAAAATTATTTTTTTATCTCTTACCGATCGACGGTTAAAAATATTTTTATTATTTATTAAAAAAAATACCAGAATATTTTTCTTATTTTATTTATTCAGAACATATTAGTTATTTATTTATGAGTTAAAAATATATCAAATTTTCTGTTTTGTGACGATAGACATAGAAAACTAATAAGTTAAGTGAAATTGCGGTTCATAATAAGACTCAACAACAAAAGATTTAATAAAAGATCGAATGTTCAGATAAATTAAATCAGCTGTGTCTATATATTTTAAATGAATTAATTGTGCGCTTTTAACTACTTGAGCTTTTGGGGTTTATAATTAGCGTCAACGTTACAACAAAAGAGAATAATAGTATACAGAGATTTCTAAATTTATGCACCTTTGTGGAAGAAAAAAAGAAGTTGAAATGTAGGGAGATTTTCAATTTTATTTTTTTCAATTGAAACCTCCTCAACTTCGAACTTTTTAAATTAAATGAATTAAACCAAATAACTTTAAAATTTTACCAAATTAATTAATAATTTTTATCAAATTAAACAATCTTAAACTATTTTATTATGAATTATTTGGCTCCTAATAGCTAATTAACAATATGTTTAATGTAACTAATTATTAAAATGAAAAAAACTACTATCTTTTTTTCTTTCAGATTTGCACCGCTTAAAATATTTTATTTTATAATTTGATCCCAATTAAATTTGAATTACAAAAATAATTCTATACTATCCTAACAGAGAATCAACAAATTATTTTATGTACGATAAATGATCTATACAATATTGTTTTGGAAATTTTTTGTAGGGCTAATTATGTAATAGAAAATTTTGAGGGGGGTTCAATGCAAAAAGGTTTCTGGAATTTTTCGTAGGGCTAATTATGTAATAGAAAATTTTGAGGGGTGTTAATGCAAAAAAAGTAAACCCGAGTTCGAGCCTTACTCGAACAAAATCCCCAAAATCATCAAAGCGTTTTTCGAAACACATCCACTCAATTTCTCCGCTTATTTCTCCTTTCCCCTCGCCCAAAATCCCCAAAATCCCCAAAATCAGAACCCTAGATTCCTCTTCGTCGCTCCTCCCTCCTCGAACGAGCTCGAAGAAGCGATCGGATTCGGTGTTGGAATAAGCAGAATCGGGGTGAGCTTCAATCTTTTATCTCTTTTGCTTTTTAAAATTTCCTAATTTTTTACGAGAAATTAACCGCTGGTGTAGGAATTTTTCGCTCTTCAGGGATTTGCATTGTTGTGGTTGTTTGGTATTGAATCCGGATTAGATTCGGTTACAAATTGGCGAAATTGCTTCTTGATTTGAGAAAAAAGCAGAGAAATGTTAGCTGGGGAGTTTTATTAAGAATTTTGTAGTGGATTACATGCTAACGTAGAGATTAAATCAGTCTAAGACCATATTTTGTTTTGCATGAGTATGCTTTGAAATAATTTCACATTGTTGATACAAGTTTGCGGTGTATTAATGATAAAAAATTTACTTAGTTTCTGTATTATTACTCTCCATGTATTACGATAAGCACTGCATGATTAAGTTGAAAAACACTCAGTAAAACGATCTTCAGAATTAATTTATTCTCTGAAATTGTTGTATTTCTTGGAAAGTTCATTGGAAAACACTCAGTAAAATGATCTTTTTTACGGTTTTTCAGCATAGGTGCATTTAACCTTTACTTGTATGAACTACTTAATAAACACAAATATTGAATCAACCCTTGCAAAATCTAGTAACTAGCATACACTAGAACACGGTAGAGGATCTAAATGATTTTGAAAATTCAGCCATCTAAAGAGGATATAATTATTTAATGCTATTCAGAATGATTGATGCGTAAATTATAACATGCTATTGTTGTTAACCGTTCGCCTTTCCATTTGAATTTAAATTGGCTCATCCTGTCTTTCAAACAATTCTTTTTCTTTAGGAAAATGCCTCGAAAAGTTAATTATGGGCGATCTTATGAGGAAGATTATGATACGTACGATGACTTTGATGATGATTATGCCGATGATTATAGCTACAAAAATAATACAGGAGGCAGCTTCGGCCATCAGCATGGTATGACAGGACAACCCAGTTTAATATATTATTATTTTTCTTGCTAAGTTGGTGTTTTATTTTCTTATCCAGTAAACTAATTTCTTCTTATAAAGTCATTCTGGTTTCAGTTGGTAAAAATCTCGATTGGTATGTAGACTAGAGTAGCTATTTATCTGACATTTTGGAGTATGAGTTCTTACTATTTTTTCTGCTTGGCCATTGGCAACTCGATTGATGTTTTCAATTTTGAACCAGTAGTTTCTTTAGATTAAATGCTGTAATATATGTAGTCCATGGGTTTCTTACACACAGCTACATAATATATATATATGTATGTATGCATGCATGCATGCATGTGTGAGAAGAAATATAGCTTATGCTTCATTCCATTCTTCAGTGTGTAAGATTACTTGTGGAGTGATACCTTCAATGTGGACTCCAAAAGAAAGCACATCGTGCAGTGATATAAGTTGAGGCTGTGCGCCCAGCACTTTAGTGGTTAATTATGGGTTATGGAAAGAAAAGATCAAAGATTCTGGCTCTGTAATTAAAACTGAAAATGATTTTTTAATGAATGATCATTATCTTGGCAACCACGTTTTGCCATTTTGATGAATAACTTAAAAAAAATTTGAGGTGTTTCGCAAATTTGATGTGCCTGCTCAGATTTTTTTTATATTTTTTTAATACTGTTGTTTTCTGGTGCTTGATGAACTGTAAGCTTCTAATTTGATTCTACTGACCTTGCAATAGTATAGCTGCACTCAGTTAAGTTGCCTCAGCTAGTTGGCACACAACTCTGAAGCTAATTCTTTTGTTTTCATGTTTAGCCGCACCACAAGAATCGTTGAAGAGGAATGAAACGGTCAGTAAGAAAGTGTATTGGAAGTGCTCCATTTGCACCTTTGATAATGAAGAAAATTCAGTCTCATGTGATATATGTGGTGTCTTTCGAGAATCCTTTGTCAAATCTGGCAAGAATGGAGGCAAAGGTATACTGACACAAACTTTAATATGTTTGAAACTATCCGATAGCATTGAATGCTTAATATATACTTTTATCACATCCTTGAAGCTGCAATTATTTTGTTTTTCGGCACTGCGTCATAGTTTGCATTTGAGGAACACTTGTTGTTGTGTTTTATGCAGTTAATGGCACATCAGTAGGCTCTGGAACGTCTATAATGGGCAAGTCTCTTCCTTCCAAAATGCCAATGAAAATGCCTAATACAGTTCCTGCTGATGGCATTGAGAGTAAAAAAGTTAGTGCATCGTCTGAGAAAGGTACTATTCAGGCACCATGTCATCCTTTTCACCAGTATGGCTTCTTAACATGATTGTGGGTGGTATTGCAAATCAATTCCCTTTTTACTGATCATATCGCAACCTTTTTTATATGATATTATAGTTATCACGCGTACTAAAGAGGAGCAAGAATAGCTATTGCTATCTTATATTCTCATCATTAGTCTATGAATGTTCTGTGGTTGATAATTTAGTAAACGGTGCTTGGGTACTGTCTTTTTGCTTGAACAATTATATTTACTGTCCTCTGCAAACTTTTTCCTCCATCTTGCACAACAACTTCTTATTTGTTAATCATTTTATAGTTTAAACATGTCTGCTGTACAGTTACCGGCACCTAAAAATTGTTTCTAGTTCTCTCCGATCTCTTGCATCAGAAATATGATTTTTATAAGCTCAAATAGTTGTTTTGATGTGCTCTACCTAACTCTTTGACTTCTTGTTCCTTTTTTTTTTAATGTGAGACAGTAATTGATTCCGTACAGTCCGAATCTCTCAGGACTTCTTCCAGCATTGACAGAAACAAGAAGACTCATGTAGCTCATCAAGAAAGTGAAGTCGGGCCTTCTTCTTCACTGTTTAAAACCTTTCGGCAGAAAGTAGATAAGGACACTCCGAGCAGTTCCACGTCGAATGAGGGCACATCAGAAATTCTATCTTCCAACCTAAGTCAGCTAAGTTCAGGAAAAAATCGAACAATTGTTACAAAAGCTAATTCACATGTTCAGTACAAACCGGAGAAATGGATGTTACTTGACCAAGAACAAGGAATTTTGAATCAGCTAAATCTTGCAATAGTAAGTTGCTAATTTCTTATCTCTTGGTGAACTTGATGTTTTGTCATTTTTGTCTTTAGGCTTTTTAATATAATATTTGCTCTTTGTTTTCAAGCACTCTTAGTTTACCGAGCATGAGTTTAATTCTCTAACAATTTGGCTAGGTTGGTCATGTTGATTCTGGAAAATCAACACTCTCTGGAAGGTTGCTGCATCTTTTAGGAAGAATATCAAAGAAAGAAATGCACAAGAATGAGAGAGAAGCTAAAGAAAAAGTACGTGTTGTTTCAAAGTTAGGTTCTAAATTTGCCATTACTTTTCTGTATACGAAGAGATATGCATGTGGGACTAGTTTTACTTTGAGCAATTTGTATACATGAGGAGCTACAATTTTTTATGCATCTATGCATACTTTGAGTTCACATATTTTAGTTGGAGCTATCATTATGTCTTCCTTTAACTCATATTTTGAGTTCCCATCCGAATGCTTATATACTATAATTTCGAAATCCAGGGAAAAGGATCATTTGCTTATGCATGGGCCATGGATGAGAGTACGGAAGAGAGAGAGAGGGGTGTAACAATGACGGTTTCTGTCGCTTACTTCGACTCAAAAAAATATCGAGTTGTTTTACTCGACTCACCCGGACACAAGGATTTCGTCCCAAATATGATTTCTGGGGCTACACAAGCAGATGCCGCAATTCTTGTTGTTGATGCATGTACAGGCTCCTTTGAAGCTGGCATGGATGGCTATGGTGTTGGCCAGACAAAGGAGCATGCTCAACTAGTCAGAAGTTTTGGTGTGGAGCAAATTATTGTTGCTGTCAATAAGATGGATGTTATTGGGTACTCAAAGGAAAGATTCGATTTTATTAAATCTCATCTTGGTGGTTTCTTGCGTACATGTTGTTTCAAGGGTTCATCTATTATTTGGGTTCCGCTCAGTGCCATTGAGAACCAGAATTTGATTACACCTGCTTCTGACGTCCGTTTAACCTCCTGGTAAGTTAGCAACCGATGGCATTCATAATTTAGTAATATGATTATCCTTTTATTGTCTATTGTTCGTTCGTTCATCAGCAAGCGTTTTTGCCTTTTCATCTTTCAGCAGCATTTGTTGTTTTATTAGCTTATCTATTCAGATGGATGAACAGTGGTTTACTTAGACGATAACTTGTCCTTTTTCAGAGAATATGAAACTTCTTTTTGCCATACTTTTTAAGGTCAAAAGTTCTCCTGCTCCATAGATCTTGTATCAATAAGAAGTTATGTTCTGCAGGCATCAAGGATTATGTCTGCTGGATGCAATTGATTCTCTGCAGCCTCCTACACGGGATGTTTCAAAGCCGCTCATTCTGCCTATATGTGACGTCATCAGGTCGCAGTCAATGGGACAGTTGGCAGCTTGTGGAAAGTTAGAAACTGGAGCTATTCGAAATGGTTCAAAGGTAACTACGCATGTCATCAAACTGAATTTATGAAGATAATTTATGTTAGACTGCATTAGTCAAAGTCGTTTGTCAAACGACTTTGGACTTCAAATTAGAAGAAACATATATAGGACGAAAGATTCCTTATGAAGATAAGGTATACTAGACCACATTAACCATCATATTGTGACCTTTTTGAAATAGACTTCTGAGGGCACTACTGCCCAATTTAAGCCATACTTGCTTTGGAGATTTAGAGAAATGCTGGAATGATGCTCCTTTTTGGTCACTAAAACTTTCAATTTTCTTACACTATGAGAATGGTTTTATTGCAGGTTCTAGTTATGCCCACGGGGGAGCTAGCAACCGTACGATCCATAGAGCGAGACTCTAATACGTGCAACATTGCAAGAGCCGGTGACAATGTGGCGGTCAACTTGCAAGGTATTGACTGGAGTTATGTGATACCTGGTGGGGTGCTTTGTCACCCTGATTTCCCTGTCTCAGTTGCCACCTCCTTGGAGCTAAAAATCGTTGTCTTGGACATTGTGACCCCTATCTTAGTTGGATCTCAGGTCAGTTGAGAACCTAGCCTTTTCTTGTGGGTAAATGTTTGGATAGTCCCTGTACCATTTGGACATTGCAACTTTAGTCTTTGAACCCTTTAGTTCCTGAACTTTCTGATATAATAATGCAATTTCATCCCTAAACAGAAAAATAATAATCTTACTTCTCCTGTAAAATGGCCAGTATGCTCATTATACTCTCATTTGGTAAAACGATATCTTGCTTTAGTTTTACTTGAAATAAGAGTTAAAAAGGTCATATTGCAGCAAAAGTCACCGCCCCCCCCCCCCCCCCCCCCCCCCCCCCCCCCTCCTCAAAGGGCCGAGCATATAGAACTTTTAATATATAAGAAAGTTTAGGAAAAAATGTTTCGAAAAACTCCAAGGACCAAGTTGCAGTATAGGAATAGTGTAGGGATCTTCACAGATTGTACCCCTTTTTTTTTTTTTCAGTTTTATATGATTCTGCTTTTTCACTCTAGTAATACCGACGAAAATGACTTTTTGTAGGTCGAGTTTCACATACATCATGCAAAGGAGGCTGCTAGAGTCACGAAGATAGTGTCGTTGCTCGACCAGAAGACCGGAAAAGTCTCTAAGTCGGCGCCCCGTATTCTTAAATCCAAACAAAATGCTGTAATTGTGGTAAGCGAATTATGCCTCAGTGCTTATGTTGCCAGTAGAATTACATGCAGCTTTTGCTTTGTCTCTTCTGATTCAACTTGTTTACTTCCCGGACTCTCAGGGCCTGTTTGGCCTGTTTGGAGTTTGAGCGGAAGTGTTTTTATTGAGTATCGGGAAAAATCCTCCAACAAGTTTCATCTCAGTTGAAGGAGTAGCTTGAAATTGGAGCTTCTTGTCACGGACTTAAGCTTTTCTCCTAGCAAAAGTTCGTGCGGCGCCCGCCTTCCTGCTCGAAGAGGGCAAGTCTTGCTCTCTGTTTGCTAGTCCGGATCTTCGCGCCCTACGACTAAATGCAAAAGTAGAGAAAAGAGAAAGAGAAAGAAGTAGTGGTTCCGCAGAAAAAACTAAGTACTCTCTTTACTTAGAAAATAACACTACAAGATATCCGGGCTAGCAAACAGAAAGCAAGGCTTGTCCTCTTCGAGCAGGAAGGCGGACGCCGCACGAATTTTTGCTAGGCGAAAAGCTTAAGTCCGTGACATTCTGCTCATAGGGCTCAGGCCTACTCTGGAGATGTGTTCTCTAAAAGCAATGCTTCTTTGATGGAAGTTCCCACCGCCATTTTGTAGCGTCAGTGGTGTGGAGCTTGAAAGCATCAAAGCAGTCGCATTAGCAGAATGCATTCCCAAGCTAGGCCTTACAATCTCACTTCCTATCACACACCACAAGCTCCAAATTTTTGTATTCACTTAACATTCTGCTGCTTTGAGAAAGAAGCTGCTCTAGAAGCTATAACCCAAATATGAACCAAACCACTGATCTACCGTCTCGTCATCATCAAATGAAATCAATTTAATTCAAATTTTGTTTGTTTTTTGACCTTCTTCAGGTGGCACTTGAAGGAGCAGTCTGCGTGCAAGAATACTCTGTATGTCGAGCTCTCGGAAGGGCGTTCTTACGATCGTCAGGGAACACCATTGCCGTCGGTATCGTAACAGGCATTATAGACTAAGAATGGAGAGAGATAATGCAGCACTGATAACTATCATTATCGATCAGACATATACTGCTAACATATGAGTGACCCTAAAAGCTAACACCTGTCGCCTGGTGCAGGCAATTTTGCCATTTTTCACATGTGAGATTATGCATATCCTTGTAACGTGTAGATCACTAAATATATAAGATTTCAATTAATTTATGATTAAGTTTTGGCTTGTGCTGGGTATGTTGCACTGCTCCTGAGATTTTTGTACTACTTATCTTGTTGCTTGATACAAACTCTATGGCGCGGCTCCTTGTTATTACTGAATAAATTTACAGTAAATTGATATTAATAATTAATAATTAATAAGTAATAAATAATAAATTATTTATAAAAATAGAAGTATTTTATATATTATAAGATTTTTAATTTATAAGTCAGAACGTATGAATTTTATTATTTTGATATAAAATTAAAAAGAAGGAACATAAAAGTATAATTAATATATATATTAATTGTTCATTAACCGATAGTATATCGTAATAAAAAACGTTGATCTAAGTTCATTCAAAGTCTTTTTTTTATAAATTTTATGAATTAATACTGGCAAGATATATCTAATGTAAGATGATAACGTTTAAATCATATGTTTTATAATTACTTTACTTTTTTACACTTTTTTTTTTTTTGTAATTAAAAAAAAGTATATATGAAAAAATAAATTTCAAATTCGTTATTTAAAACCTAAATTTAAAAGATATTTCTATATTGAAAAATAAATTAAAAATTCTAATTTGAAGCCTACATATATTTTTTAAATTTTAAATTTAAAAAGTACAATTCAAAATTTAATTTTTTAATCTAAATTTCGATGCGGAAAAATTCGGTGCACCGGGTGTAGGTTTTAACAATTTAAATTTATATTAAAAAAATAAATTTTGACATATTTTTTTTTATAATTCAATTTTTTTTTCTTACAATTAAAATTTAAATTTTAAATCTAAATTTAAATTGCTATTTAAGTGGCGGTTCGTAAATTAAACCATACACCGGATGCATAACTTCATGGAAGACGACAAAAATCGAGCCTCTTTTTGGGTTGTCCGGAAAATTTCGGCCACCGAGTCCACGCTCTAACTTACGAACCTTCCCTTCCCTTAAACCCTTCGTCTAGGGTTTTATTTTCCCGCGGGGAAAAACCCTTCTCCTCTCTCCTCCGCCCTTCTCCACTCTCCTCCTCCTCCTCCTCCTCCTCTGCTTCGGCGATGGCGTTGAAAGCGAAGAACTCCGATCATGCCGCGCTCCGTGAGCTCTTCCGCCCCCACATCGACTCCTTCGATTACTTCCTCGACGAGGGCCTCGAGAAGACCCTTCTCTCCATCCGCCCCGCCGAGATCGCCGACCCTTCCACTGGTTCCAAGCTTAGAAATATCCTTTCTCTTTGATCCCTAACCTTCTATTTTCTCTCTTCTGTTCCTGTTTTTCGAATCTTTTTCTTTGTCTCCTTGACGGAAAGAAACTATCTTTCGAGAAGCCCGACGTGCTTCCGCCGATGAGAGAAGGCCGGTTGAGCGAGCCCTTGTTTCCTTATGAGGTCGGTAATTTGTTAATTTGCGTCCAAGATTGTATCTTGTGTTTGTTTCCGGTGGTCATGATCGCAGTTTGTTAATGAGTTGATATGATCTGATGTTGTTCCTGCTTGGATTGGCGCAGTGTAGGCAAGCGAGGACGACGTATAAAGGCGAATTCAGGGTGGATGTTGCTTTCCAGTATGATGGCGGAGTCGTCGTGAGAGAAAGCTTCAATTTTGGTTATTTGCCTATAATGTTGAAGGTGTGTGCACTCTCCCCCTTTTTTTTTTTTTTTTTTTTTTTTTTTTTTTTTGCGTGTGTGTGTGTCTCTCTCTCTCTTAGTTTTTGTGCATATAAAGAATAATGAGAGGTGTATCATTTTTTGCTCAATTTTGGCCCTTTTCCTTTGCTTAATTACATTCTATGTTGTTCTTGATTCTTATTCATTGGAAAATTAAGGAGGAATCAGAGATCGCAAGAAAAAGATAATTAACAGTGAAAGAAGTAACGGGGTTTGTGCCTGATTTTTACTTGAAAATTGAGTATGCTTCTTAACATACAGGAACATCAGATACTTGAGATGTGGATATCTCTTTTTCATATGGTTATTTTGACTTCTTGAAGTTTTAGGATCTGTAATTTATTGCGTGAGATCATGTAAAACAAATGCTTTGATTGATCTCTATGTCTTGGGTTTGCTACTTCTTTTTGAAGGTAGTGCATGTAGGAGGGTAGACAAATAGTTATCGTTAAGAGTTAAGACAATTGATAGGTGATGTCTGAATATATGGAGCCAGTTCTCGATTCAGCATTTCTTCTTGATATTTTCTTCATCTTTGTGAGTATTATTTTCACATGCGGCCATTATGTAGTTGTCTGACTCAATTTTCTGTTTTTGCAGTCAAAACTCTGCCACTTAAGAGGTGCTGATCCTCAGAAATTGGTTTTCCATAAAGAGGAGGCAACTGAAATGGGTGGGTGAGTATGGGTTAACTAGTTGTCTGGCTTTTGGGTTTCTTATAGTGCCTTTCTACCTTTTTTTAGGCCAATGATATTTTTAACTTCTATCGTTCTTAATTTTCTACTGAACTTTATTCCAGTAGGCATTTTGTACTGCAGTACTAGTAAATTGATAGGTGAGAATATCCACTGATGATTGTGTTGCGCTAGAAATTGAATTGTGGGTAATTTTTTTTTTTTCTTTTAGTTGGACAATTTAAGGTTGTTCAAGGGTTGTTTTCGAAGTTGTGATATCTGAATTAATTATAATTTCAACCACTAAGATTGAGATAATGTAATTTCTTGCACCTCTTTTTATGGTATTGCATGCTAGAATTAGAAGCCTCTCTGTGAATCACTAGTTTCACTCATTGTAATATTTACAGAAAGGAAAAGAGAAACCCTATTGTTATCATCATAATTTTTAATAGTTTTACTAAACTAGTAGGAAATGATATGAAGTTTGTTCATTTTTCATTTCTATGCTTTCAGTTGATTCGTTTCTAAGGGATGACTATATCTTTTATGCTAGAAGTTCTTATTTAAAATGCTATCTTAAAACTTGTAGGTACTTTATCTGTAATGGTCTGGAGAGACTTGGTCGGCTTCTTATCATACAAAAGAGTAACTATGTGAGATTTATGATTCTCCAAATTAAGCTTCTTTTCTCATAAAAGGGCTGCTGTCTTCTAGTTTATTATCTTGAATGATATATCTTTTGTGTGTCTTCATTGTACTCCTTCCTTGCTATTCCTGCATTTTCATCATCTAGTTATTATATTTATGGTGTTTCAGCCAATGGGCATGGTGCGGAAATCCTTTCGCGCTCGAGGAGCTGGATACAGTGATAAAGCAGTGGTCACAAGGTTTTTCCTCCCTTTTTTCCTTTATGTCTAGCTAAATTTGTTGATCAACATTTGCTTGATGTGAGTAAGCCCCTTGCCATTATATGATGTGTCCAAAAAGTTTGTTTCTAATATAATCAAGATAAGATTTAATTGGTTGAAATATTGGCCAGTGGAGGAGGTAATGAGGCACATTCTGTTATCTCATCATACATCGGAGAGGTATTAGGGTGATTTGATCCCTCAAGTTTGACCTTGATTGCAATTTATCAAATATTTTAGGTTTAAAATTGAGATATTGGGAACGAATTGAACTTAGGGTCAAATTCCACTGTCCAAATTGTTAGAATTGAAATTCTAATGATGAAAATTGAAACACAGATCAAATTTCAGGGATAAAATTTGTAATCGACCCAAAATATTATTTTTTATCGGAACTTATTTAGAGATATCTTAACTGACAATCACCTTACAATATCCTCTGATTTCCTACATTTTTTTTCCTGTAGATGTGTTCGAGAAGATCAGTCTTCTGTGACACTTAAGTTGTATTACCTTCAAAATGGAAGTGCAAGACTTGGATTCTGGTAACTATTCATGAACTGATATGCTTTATTTAATTTTCGAGATACTGAAGGTGTTCTTTGCTTACAATGTTTTTAGGATTAGAGGGAGGGAATTCTTGCTTCCTGTGGGGATTGTTTTAAAGGTGATGTGTAATGAACACTTCTATCAGATACATTTGTTTCCTACCTAGGTGGTACTCTTGATTTTTTGCTATTAATTACATCAAAATTTTAGTTGGCTTCCCTCTACTTTTGTTTTGTCAAAACCAATACTCAAGTAATTTCTTGGAAATCTAAATGTTTTTGTTTTAAATGTGCAGTATTTTGAGTGGTGTTTCTTTCTCTAAATTACATAATTTGGCTCCACATCTTTTGAATTTTAAGACTACATGTTTATTTACTCTTTAAAATCAATTATGTTTGGTTCTTTAGATGGCGTAACTTGGCTTCAGAAGAATTGAACTTTTAGAGAACATGATGTATTACAAAAGCATTTTGTAGTGGTTCTCCTGATGATGTGATTTGGTTAATATGAAGGTCGCAAGTGGCTTGGGTTCATCTGGTTCTAAAGAACATTTGTTGGCTTGAATAGTATCATTGTTAAATAGGTCTTTTTCACCTTATCAAAAGTTGCTCTAACAATACAATTTTTCGTTGCTGGGTTATCATTTCTACTTATGCTTCATTATCGGACTTTTTCGACTCATCATTCCTCTTTTTATCAATGGTTGAATTACTGTCAGCAGGCTCTTATTGACACCAGCGACCGTGAAATCTTTGTGAGCTTGACATGCTGTTATAATGATAAATACCAAAGAGAGAAGGGTGTGGTTGGCACTCAACTCATTGGTGAGAGGGCACAAATAATTCTTGATGAAGTCAGAGCATTGCCACTCTTGACTCGCTTGCAGTGCTTGAAGCACATTGGTATATCAATGGTCATTGTTTGTTCTAGTTTGGGCACCTTGTTTCATCTTCTTGTTTCTTTACTATTGTGTGATGTTTTTATTTAGGAGAGTACTTCCGGCCTGTCATGGATGGTTTTGAATCAGAAAGTCATGAAACTGTGAGTTAAGCATGGTCCTATGGTTGTTTCCTTAGTAGATTTTTTTTATTTTTTTATTTATTTATTTATTATTATTTTTTTTTTTGAAGTAGTCCTTTTTCTCAGTATTGCAAGTTTGGTCAACCTCTCTTAATTTTGCAACATTTGTTTGAAATCTCCTTTATGGACCCAAATGTCCCTAACTGGTATTGATGTGAACTTATTCACAAAAAAATTCACCCAAGGGCATTTTGGTCCATAAAAAGATATTTCACACTGAAGTTTCAGAAACAAAAAATATGGATCAACATTGCAAAATTGAAAAATAGGACTGTTTTACAGAGGCTTTTTTTTGTTACTGGATTTACCTTATATATGCTGTGTGTAAGCAAACAGTATATACTAATGAGTTCTACTTTCTTTTAATCATGTATTTTGTAGGTTGCAGAAGCTGTCCTCAGAGACTATATCTTTGTGCATCTCAGCAGCAACTATGACAAGTTCAATCTACTTATGTAGTTATATTTTCCTTGTCTATTTATTTTTCATTCTCAATTGTTGCTTTTCTTTTCTCGCCATAATTTTGCCTCTTGATAATATAGTCTTTCTGGTGTAGATTTATACTGCAGAAACTCTATGCACTTGTTGATCAAACTGCTGCTCCTGATAACTCTGATGCATTGCAAAATCAGGAGGTTCTGCTGCCTGGACACCTAGTAACCGTCTATGTGAAGGTTTACTCATACTTCCTGATATTTTTATTACAACTGCATCTTTCTAGAAATGTATGAAACAGATGTCTGGATTGCTTAATTGTCCCGTGAAATGTTAGCAAGATTTTATTTGGTATTTTATGCAAGTATGTTGTTGGTTTTTCGTTTCTACCGTAAAATAGTTTGCGACTGGCATAGTATTGTACTCCATGCTCAATAATCGCATGATTTTGGCAGTTTCATTTGACATTGTGTTGTTCCATATTCATGCCCTGTCACCTCCAGCCAGGCAGAAAGCTTGATGCATATTTAATGTCTTTGCGGTCTTCTAGAATGTGGTTAATGCTCTTTCACATGCTTGTGTGATCACTCCTGCATCTCACAGGGTGCTGGCATCACCCTCTTGTATTTGAGCTCCTTTTAGCAAGGATGTGGATAAGTATAGATGAACTGTTACCTAATTTTAGTTAGCGAAATCAGTGTATATCATAGAAATGGTAGGATTTCTGCTAAAGGAGAAGAAATATGAAGGATATCTACTTATCTTTCTTCCTTCCAGTATTAGGGAACTTGTCATTCCTGCTTCTATTCTGAGATTCTATTTTTTTTTGCATAGTGCAGGAAAAACTTCAAGATTGGTTGAGCAAGTCAAGACGTCTAATTCAAGAGGAGATCACAAAAGATAAAAGCTTTGAACTTAAAAACTGTATGTTGATTATGCAGCAGTTCCATTGTTGTTATAGGAGATGATTTCTCCTTCTCACTCATGTATCATTTTTTACGTAAAATTTCCCTTTTAACTTTTCCTATTAGGATATTCTTAATTTGATATGAATAACTAGAAGCTTTGTGGATACTGGAAAGTAGCTTTATTTGTGTTTAGTTGTTTCATGTGTACATATATTAGACGAAGCCAGAATTTAATCTTGAGGGGGGCCAAAATATATTCAAATAAAAATTTTAGCACATAAATATAATTTTATCTAATCAATTTTTTTAATAAAAATTATTAATTTAATAATTAATGTAAAAATATTAAAATTAATTTTTAATTTACATACATTTAATTTTTAATTATTTTATTTATATTATTATATTCAAATAATTATAAATTTTACTAAATCTAACAGTAATTCAGTTAGTGATCAAATTCTTATTATTTTTAATAAATAAAATTATAACATTTAATGTAGATCAAAGAGCTATTAAATTTAATATAATATTTTATTATGTTAAATAAAATAGCTTACTAGCTAGAAATTAAAAAAAATATAAAACAAAAAATTTAGATTTAAGGGATGTATTTCAAAATACCTTATAAGTATGAGACTTTTAATATATTTTACCTATTTAAAATGCATACAAAGAAGAAAAAAGAAAATTATATTGGAACAAAAAGTTATTAAACAAATATTAAAAAGTTGAGGGGGGCCAAGACTATTTTAAAAAGAAAAAGAGTTAAATTGATACTCAGGACTATTAAGCAATATTAAAAAGTTGAGGGGGGCCATGGCCACTTTGGGCCTTAATATGGCTTCGTCCCTGCATATATAGATTCATACATTCCAGAATGTTCATCTATACATACATTTGGACGTACATAGTCATGCATTTGACTACATTTAGTCTAGAAATGAGGCACCAACTCATAGTAAATATTCACATTTCTGGATTATAATATGTGGCTCTGCATTCATATACTGTGTGCCCCTAGGTATGCATGCATGTTTTGCATGTGGATTGTAGTTTGCTATGTCTTAGTGGTTAGACCTTTATAGCTCTTTTGCCTTCTCCTCACTTATACCTCGTCTTGATTCTAGTCCTCCAAGCACAATAGTAAGAATATGTTAAAAAAATATATATCTTTTCTATGCCCCAAGTCTATCTTGTCTTATTGTTGTTTATTTCTTTTCAAACATTGAATTTTCTTGCCTACAGTAGGCATATTTCTTTGTCCTTAAGCTGCTAAGATATTTAGACTACCTGTTGGAACACTAAATTGAATAAAAGTACATTTTAACTCTTATTGATGTGAACAAAATTTATCTTTTGATTGTTTTTATATTAGATTTTGAAATTTGTGGTATCCTCTCTGAAGTATATTTGACTTTCTTCTAATGTACCAAATTAGGCATTCTACCATTCGATTTTTTTATAGATATTGTTTAGGGACCTGTACCTCCATCTTCATTTTTATAACTCTTATTCCAGAATTAGTGTACTTTTGCTTTTCTACTACTGTGAATCACCATGCCTTTTGGTCTAATATGTCAATTGCTTCAGTATTTTTGGTGAAATCAAAGCCTGTAAAATTGTATCTTCTTATGTCCAATTGATTCTTCATCAATTTACTGTTAAGTGGGTGGTCAATTTGTTGAGCTCTTAGCATTTTTAATTGAGTTGGCCCTCAATTTGTTTCTATTTCCTCTTTTGTGCAGTATAATGCACTGCAATATCATGTCTATTTGTTTTGTAGTTGGATCATTTAAGCTGAAAACATGATATCTCTCTTCATCTTTTGTGCAGTAAATCACATTAAGAAAATTTTGAGTCGAAGTTCTGGATCAGTAGGTAGAGCTGTGGAAAGTATGATAAAACTTGGAAGATTGAATATAGCATCCGGTCTAGATTTGCCGCAGGTACTGTTTCTTTATAGGTTATCCCTTTTCTATTTCTCAAATGTTAAATATTATGCTTGTGCACATTATTGTATCTGAAGAATTATCTGAAGCTTGAGGTTTTTAACATTAATCTTCTACACAGTTGTTGTTTTGATTGGTAATTTTCTATTAATACTGTCGAAAGACTTAGGGTTGTCTTTAACAGAACCTTCAGTATTAGAGTTGTGATTTAATGGGTAAACTGTAAGGAATGGATAACAAGCACAATCTGACAATCTTTGCAGTAGTTATTTCTCTTTAGTCTGCACTCTTTATTTTAATATATTTAGCAACTGTAGTTTGACTTATTTTTTGGTTTTCATAATGGAGTTGTTGCATTTGGACATGGTGAATCATTAATCTACAATTTAGAAGTTCGTCATCCTTCATACAGTTAGTTAAATTGACAAATTTAGAGTGGTGAGGCTCAACTCCTTCAAGAGCGTCTTGGCAGGTGTGACAAACATTTTGTGCAGGGGACACGTTTGTATCGAAGGCACATGCATCCTTTGTGTTGAACCATGGAAAGAAATTTAGAGCAAATTTTTACCTATTAGAAAATGATCATGTGTGGTTTATTTATCATCTTCTTACGGCACAGTTTCTATTATTTCTAAAGTGAAATTATGATTTATGCTTTTTCCACCAAAGTGATTATATTTTAAAAGCACTATTGATGATTTTCTGATGATATGAATAGAGAGAAGGAATGACCATCCAGGCAGAGCGGCTGAACTATTGCCGCTTCATTTCACATTTTCGTTCTGTTCATAGAGGTGCTTCTTTTGCGAAAATGCGCACAACAAGCATTAGGAAATTGCTCCCAGAGTATGTGATCTCATTTTCCTCTTTATGCAAATGTTTGTTGCCTTCATATAATACTAAAAATTACTTTCAGATCTTGGGGGTTCCTTTGCCCAGTTCACACACCTGATGGGGAGCCTTGTGGTTTGCTGAACCATATGACTTCTATTTGCCGTAAGCTTATTTCTTAGATGTATATTATGATTCTGGTTCTTTCCAGTTGCAAATTTTCTTTTTTATATGTGTATGTACATGGATAATGTTTTACAAAGATACTTCACTGAATGTAGCATGATGTTTGAATGGAGTTTCTATGGTTCTTTCTTGCATTTTAGTGAATCACTGCCGGTTATTTTAGTGTAATTTGACACGTGTTTATGCCCGTACATGTTTTCAGGTGTTGCATCTTTCTACAACTCAGAGTGGAAAATTAAAGATTTTCTCAAAATAAGAATGTCTATTTTGACTGTTCTGGTCGGGATTGGAATGACTCCACTAACGCCCAAGCTTGAGAGAGCTGGTCCTCCAGAAGTACTCCATGTTTTACTAGATGGATGTGTTGTTGGTTCTATTGCTTCTAGCAAGGTGGAGAAAGCTGTTGCTCATCTCCGAAGTTTAAAACTTTTTGACGTTTCTGGGGTCAGTCCTCTTGTTTCTTTCCCCCTTCATCTATTGTTTCTTTTTTTTTGTTTTGCTTAGAATTTTTGGTGATTGTTACAGATACCTGAAGATTTGGAAGTTGGTTATGTACCTTTGAGCCTTGGTGGAGCCTATCCCGGCCTGTACCTATTTACTAATCCTGCTAGATTCATTAGGCCTGTTAGAAATCTTTCTCATTCTTCTAATGGAAGCCAAAGCATAGAGCTAATTGGACCGTTTGAACAGGTTCAACTAAGTTTCATCTTGTCACTTTATCTCCTTAAGAATTCTCTCTCTCTCTCGCTCTCCACATATTAGTGGAACCATAACTGAATAATGGGTTTTTCCTTCATTTTGTCACAATTATCTATCTTAATGTATAGACTAAAATAAAGATTTTTGTTTCTTGTTTTAAGGCATTTATGGAAATAAGATGTCCAGATGGTGGAGATGGAGGAAGAAAAGAATCATTTCCTGCGACTCACGAAGAGATCCATCCAACTTCCATACTAAGTGTGGTTGCCAATCTAACACCCTGGTCTGATCACAATCAAAGTCCTCGCAACATGTATCAGTGCCAGGTACCAATTCTCATGTAATTTTAACTAATCACGCGCCCCCCCCCCCCCCCCCCCCCCTCCCCCCAACCCCCAAACAAAAAAAAAGCCGTTCCCCCCTCCCCCCAACCCCCAAACAAAAAAAAAGCCGTTGTGTTAATGTTTACTGTGACTAATTCCATATTTTATTTTTGTTCCTTTAGATGGCGAAACAGACCATGGGTTTTTCATCGCAAGCTTTAAAATTTCGAGCAGACGTCAAATCATATCATCTTCAGGTCTGTGCATCTGATTAGAGAGATATTTCATTCCTGCCATTTATTTGCTCTTGGTGTAAATATCAGCAAACTGTATGTTTAGCATCTATACTAAAGCATACTTTCTATGCTTAGCCCTATTTTATTCTTTTTATTCTCTATAAGCATCCTTGGGAGGCAACTTTCAGAGAAAAATTAGTTGTAGAAAAGATGTCACGTGAATGCATAGGTCAGAATGAACTCTTTGGCAGTATGTAATGTAATGCAAATATTCCTAAAAGAAATTGTTGATACATGCCATATAGAAAGATTATTTGAAGTTCTTAGATTCATGTTATCTCAGCCAAACAAGTTCAACATTGGACACTCCAAGCCTTTGAAAGTTTGTCAATTTGGCCCTTATTTATTGCTAGAGGAAAACTGTTAAGGGACTACTTGTGAAATTTTCCCTTCCCTTTCCCTTTTCTTAATAAATGTTAACTTGCCGGTAAGATCAAAATCATTGTTTTTTTACAAACTGAATGTCCACATGGATTATATTTTTACTGTGGGTTTTGTCTTAAGGGTACTTATAGTATTGTATTGCTCTTCTTTGTCTAATACTCCTCTTTTTTAATATCTTTTTTTACCGACTTATTCTCCATTGCTGTTATAAGCAACTTTTTTTATTTGAGCATGCTTTTAATCCCCCTCTGTAGACCCCTCAAACACCAATTGTGCGGACAACAACATATAGTAAATACTGCATGGATGAATTCCCAACAGGAACAAATGCAATTGTTGCAGTGTTGGCCTACTCGGGGTAAGCTCTTTGTGAGTCAATTGTTTCTCATCCTTGTCTGTAGTTGGGTTTTAATTTAAATGACCCCCTTTTTTCTGTTCTAGTTATGACATGGAGGATGCAATGATCCTGAATAAGTCATCTGTTGAGCGCGGAATGTGTCGTGGTCATATATATCAGGTTTGTATATTAGCTTCTTCTGATAGTATGTAAGCATTGAGAGCGGTCGGGCAAAGTCTTTCAAATTATAGTTAGAAAATGCACCAAAAGTCTAGTGGATGACAATGTGACAAGTAGAATGAAACTCCTATGTGGATTCTGGTGTGAAAGTTTTAAGAATTATGTTTCCTTGGTTTTGGCTGTTTGAGCATAACATGATGACAAATGAGACATCATAGTTCAACAAATAGCTTAAGCGAAATGTAACGACCTGGCCCACTAGCAATAATAACTTGTTGGGCCCACACCACAGCCCAAAATGCTTAAGCCCAGTTATTATTACTAGTATCCATGTCTCTTATATGGGACTATTGGGGGCGTCACATACTCCCCCCGTTTAGGCCTGACGTTCTCGTCAGCCCAAACACACGCACAGCCCAACATCACCAGGCGATGTAAGACTTATCTCGCTAGCCCTGTCATCTAGACCCAGGCTCAGCCGAGACTTATCATACACTTCCGGCTGGTTATTGGCTCTGATACCAAATGTAACGACCCCGCCCACTAGCAATAATAACTCGTTGGGCCCACACCACAGCCCAGTTATTATTACTAGTGTCCATGTCTCTTATATGGGACTGTTGGGGGCGTAACATATCATATGTAATAGAGAATTTCAGAGGTTTTGGATAAAGAGCCTTAATTTAAGTGTGTGCGCACATGTGCTCTAAGAATAATGACGTTGGTAGTAGAAGCTGATAATGCTTGCCTCATAATATCAATGAATTTGAATATGATTTATAGGTGTTTCATATTTTTATGAAATAAGAGCAGTAAATATAATCGATGTATGCCTCTTACTGTTGCAAAATATTTTCTGCAAAAGCTGCTTTCCAAGCATAGGTATGCAATCTTCTTATTCTGGATATAAGCTACTTTAACATTTGTTTCCCCTTGCCTCTTAAGGTGTTGAATTTAGAGTGAAGCAAAATTCTCCCATTCGCATATCTTCTAGTTTAGTTTCATCTAATTTTTATTTTCACTGACAAGCATTTATGATGTTTGACTCCATTGAATACTTTATTATGCAGACAGAAACTATTGACTTGGCAAAAAAGCTTGACAGAGGAGATAGAGTTTTGGAAATATTTGCTAGGAGTAATGATAGAAAGATGAAATCCTCAATTGATTCTGATGGCCTTCCTTATATTGGAGAGGTACTTATTTGCGCAAGAAATATTATTCTTCTTCTTATCTCCATTTATATCAGGCAATAGAGTTGGACTAATTCTTTTTTATTTTTTTTTTATTTTTTTTTGGGGTGCTGTACGTGTGGGCAGACGATACATCCAAATGAGCCATGGTATAGCACGTATAATACACTTACCAGTGTTACCAAGCCTACCACACTGAAGGGTTCAGAACCAGTAATTATCGACTATGTTGCTGTTGATGGTACAAGCTCGAAAAATTACATGCAAAAGGTATACGTACAATTATCATGCATATATGCAATAGCAGACACATGGAAAATCAGGGGAGGGAGTATATTGAATTTTATATGCATTTAATGCATTCTATGGGAGGAATAAATTTGTTAGTTGCTCTTAGTTTATGATTTTATATACTAAAGCGAATCTGTAATTGAATTTCTTAGATATCATCAAGATCTATTATCATCACCTTTAGCTACTTTATACTGAGTACAACTATCAGATCCCAAGAGTCCCGCATTCAATTTGCGGGAAGAACTCATGGGTATATATAGGATATGTATACCCATGGAGTAAGTTAAGCTGAAGCAATTTGGTCCACGTCATTGGAGGCCTCTTTATTCAAGTTACTAACACTAGTGGGCTTGTTGAGCCCGACAACCTGTGGATCCTTGGAATCTAAAATTATTGCACTACGTTTTGTTTGCAGGTGAATATCCGAACGCGCCGCACCAGAAACCCTATAATAGGCGACAAATTTAGCAGCAGACATGGGCAAAAGGGCGTCTGCTCTCAGTTGTGGCCGGATATTGATATGCCCTTTTCTGCAGTTACTGGGATGAGACCAGATCTTATTATCAATCCTCATGCATTTCCTTCAAGAATGACCATAGGAATGCTTTTAGAGTCAATTGCAGCTAAGGTATAAATAGTTATTTGCCTTTTTCTGTGTGGCAAGAAGCCACCAAGGAGAGCTTCCTTATCAGCGAGCATTATATTAAACTGCTACCTAAGAGAAAGCAGCAAAAAAAAACAACAAAAAGGAGCTGACATTGATTTCAATTTCAGTAATTTTATTTAATTGCGGAAGCTTTACACGACTCATCTTTATCTTTCATATTAATGCTGTGTTCAAAATTCTTCTCAATAGGGCGGCAGTCTGCAGGGGAAGTTTATAGATGCCACACCTTTTGCTACCTCAAAGGATGCCGACCAAGATAAGCCATCTAAATCAAACTCTGTGGTCGACGAATTAGGCCCTTTGCTGGCCTCGCATGGCTTCAACTATCATGGAGTGGAGGTTCTGTATAGCGGAGTTTTTGGCACAGAGCTAACTTGTGAGATTTTTATTGGACCTGTTTATTATCAACGTCTTCGGCATATGGTCTCCGACAAATTTCAGGTCGGTTGGACTCTGTTGTCTCTCTCTCTTGTCTTTCGTTACGACCTTATTATGCCATTACTCCTAGACCAATGAACTAGTAATTCTGCATAAGGATGATTGTTCCTCATGTCTTAAACTAATATTCTAGCAAGCACCGGATATGCCGCTTTATAGTTTATGATGTATTTTTGAAGATCTTTTTTCATGTTTCTCATTTTTGAGTTACTTCAGCCATCGTTACATTTAATAGAAAAAAGCTGCTGTAGATTGATATTACCAACAAAGTGCAATAGTTTCAAGTATGGAGTGCATGCTGTTTCTGCAGTAAACAAAGAAAAAAAAAAGAAAAAAAAAAGATAAGGCATCAAATTTGAACACCTGGGATCCAATCACAAGAGGACATTACCCTACTGCACTAGTAATCATCACTGGATAACTTTTCCCAACATGCCTCGAGTTTTAGGAACAAACTAGAAAGTTTGAATTGTGAAGGGGATCCTCTCTATTGAGCTCCACTCATCTTCTACTGAGCTCCACTGACTTGCCTTTTCTATATGCAGGTTCGCTCTACGGGAACTGTAGACCAGATAACAAGGCAACCAATAGGAGGAAGGAAACGGGGCGGAGGAATACGTTTCGGGGAAATGGAGCGTGACGCGGTGCTTGCTCATGGAGCTGCTTATCTATTACACGACCGGCTGCATTCTTGTTCGGATTACCATATTGCGGAGGTTTGCTCCTATTGTGGGAGTGTGCTTACAGCTACCACTATTCAACCGCAAAAAAGGGCGGTTCGAGAAATCCTCGGCCTTCCACCCGCGAGAGCTCCCAAGAGCTTCACCTGCCATGCCTGTAAAACAAGCAAGGGGATGGAAACAGTCGCGATGCCTTATGTTTTCAAGTACTTGGCGGCCGAGTTGGCAGCGATGAACATCAAGATGGAGCTCAGATTGAGAAATAGTGCAAAAGCCACGGGATGATTCTGATGCAAAGTTGTCCCATAATGCCCACATTGCCTTGGAGAATGATTTTGAGGATATAGCCATCACGAAACAACAGGTAACAATTTCATAACACTCGGAAAATTTTCCTGTGTTAGTGTTATTTATTTGTAAGTTTGCGATCTATGTAAGTTGGTCGTTCGTCCATGTTGTGTTAAACTATGATAAGGCGGTAGGAAATTAATTTCCCCAACATGTATTTAAGATGAGAGAGTCCCTATTTAAGGTGTAAAACTATATAATTGTTTGTTTCCGAAAACAAGTTTTGAGAACATAAGAAGGCTTTTTGAGTTTATCTTAAATCCCTCTTGTAAAATGAAATTACCTGCAGGCTACAGTTCACTACAAAATACGATTTGGTGTACTGCCGCAGCATATCAAATCCACACTTGAACCAAATTTTTAAGGTGACTAACTAATACTAAATTTAGATACTGAATACAACAAATGATCAGGTTACAAAGAACTTATCATTATCATACCTATATTCTCCTTTCATACACCAAATCTTCTGTCATCCACATAATGAGCTTACATATCTGCCCCAAAATCTCACCGGCCTCCATATAATGAGCCATTGTGGCTAAAAATATCATTTTCATATTATAAAAGACCTAAAAAGTTTGTAAGTACTCGTACTATTTCCTCCTCAAATGCTTTAAACTTACAATTGCATCCGCAATTTTATATCATAACAGATGAAAAAATTAAAAACACTTGATAAATTTAATTTTTTAAACCGTCTATAATATAAAAATAATATCACAGCTATTCAAGTCCGAAATGGCAAGCGCGCAAATCGGATGCTTTGGATGAAAAGTACATGCTACACAGTGAACAATCTCAATCTCTCCATAGCCCCATGCACAGTAGGTAAACACAAGTATACTTAGAACTTCAACCGTAGGAAAGGCGGTGAGAGAATTACCTTCATTCAAGAAGAATCCCTTTGGAAGATATCGACGCGAGAGACGAGCAGTAGATCCATTAGTTGAAACTCTCTCTGCACCTCGGTACTCGACAGAGGGAGGCATCGGAGAAATTTTCCGGCTAACTTGCAATAATTGATGAACAATTCATTGTATTGTTCTATCTAGCTAGCACAAAGATCAACATCGACATCAGTTCCACCATGGTCGATATGAAGCTTTGAGTGAAGCATTGCTTCAAAAATAGTCAGATACAAGAAAGAACATCACCATCCTGTATGATGATTTACCACTAGCTGCTAAAACAAACTGAAAATGATCTATTTGTTATTTCCTAAAAAAAAAATATTAATAAAGCAACTCTAACTAGAGTTAAGCAGAAAAAGGAGAAGGTGACGTCTTCGAAAGGAGTTTTGTTCTGACAATAGTTAGTTCTTACCCATGATACACTTGACAAGATCTAAGATGCGAAAGTAATGATAAAAGAGGGCCGACTGTTCGCCCTCGAGACCATCTCGGCTGTGGCGGTTGCTGCCCGCAAGATTATTGCACGGGCTTCCGCCAATGACGAGATCGAAGCCGCCGAATGTGCTTATCAGCTGCTCGAGCCTGTCACTGTTCACCTGTTGAACATCAACAAACTCAATCAGCTTACCCGTCTGATTCGTCTGCTCCCACCAACTCCTAAGGACATTTCTGTTTATTTCAGATATCTCAACAGAAACGACGGTCTTCATGTGTATTCCCAACCGGTGAAGCGCCACCTCAGCTCCCCCGATGCCCGAAAACAAAGATAGGACGGTCATGCCGTTTGGAAACATATCCCTTAGGACCGATAGGTGGTAAGCCACCGTATCCACCTGGAAAGAATTTCCAAGAGACCGATACCTCTCTGTTCTACTAATTCCTCTTGTATGATTTCTAGGAAACCCTAACAAATACTCAATCTCGTCCGGCTCTAAAGGAGCGACCTTGTTTAGTCCAACCCAAACCAAGTTCCATTTCCTGCATTCGTTCAGCACATACTGCTGAACCCTTGGTGGTGGTGGGTCGCCGGATTCAATAAGGGCACGTCGAATTCTCTCAGTCAATTTTGCACTAGCAATGCAGGTCTGCAGGCAATTGAATTGGGTCCTATGGTCCCACGACGGCCACCACTTCTTTGTCAAGGGAAAAGCCTCATGAATGGTTTTTGGCGGCATCGGGAGAAGGGGAAATCTATTCTCTATAGGAAAGTTGTGGATGTACCCTCTCTTTCGTGCGGCTGCACAGAAGTGCTTAGAATCTACGAATTCTGGCTCTATGTCATAGAGGAAGCGTGAGATAGTTGCCCAAACTCCCTTTGGCGCTAGGGCAACATTCTCATAATAAAAGTAAGGCGGACCTATAGCCGCCTCTGGTAGCCTTCTGTTCACCACATGCATCATGCTGCTGGTTGGGAGACCAAACCCGATCATCGGGTTAGGAAGAGCTATCATGTCATCATCGTCATGAGAAACATTTTTGTTACGATTCTTCTGATCTATGTGGCGCCTTCTCTTGTTGTTGCTATCCTCCATATACTTTCTTCTTTTATTATCTCTGCTGAAGGAGGTGAATCTACAAAAGGGCTGTGACCCAAAAAAAAGGACAAAATAAGATAGCGAGGGTTCAATAACACGGTAAAACTTGAACAGACTAATTACAACAGAGTAGCACATTAAGCAATTACCTCATCTTGAGCAGACCAAGAAGCAGCATATATAGAATCCGTCTCAGCAGTCTGAGCAGCGTAGATAGAATCAGCTAATTCAGAGACAGGTGCATCTTGACCTGGAGGAAGTTAGAAATATTGAATAAATTAGCAACATTGGATAGGTCTACGAGCCTGTCTGGTTGAAAGGAAATTTATATGCAGGTCCCTGACGTTTGAAACCATTTCTTTCGAAAAAGAAAAAAATCTTAGCACCTTTTGACATAAACCCCTCAACTTCATCTCTTACTGTCAAAGAGTTCCCTCCTAAGCATCTTTGGATGAAATCTTGGAATATTCAATTAGAGATTCTAACTATTATCTCCCAAAAGGTTTACCCTTTCAAAGCGAAGTTCTAGCTTCTGCCTCCCGACAGATTACCATTGTAAAACTTCATATGTACATTCCTAACTTTAAGAAACTAACTCATTTTATGCAAATAACTTCAATCAAAAAAGAAAAAAAAAATCAAAATTGGAGAAAATGTCCAACTATCAGCCCAAAAAGACATGAAGGAGTCTATTACATCAAAATGGCCAATAGTTCGTGGTATCTTTGTACATTTTTGCGTTATGATCGTAAGCAAAAGAGTGGATATTTATGAGGCCACTGCCAATTAAGTATCTGAAAGTAAGAGAGTAAAATAACTACAGCATTTCAACCGGATGAAAGAATTACCACATCTTTCGATGGCTGAGGAGGCCTCTTGTGTGGTGAAACCCATCTCCACTAAGGTCAACAATTTTTTATCCTTCTCCGTTAATTCTTCTACAAAATCCTGTACAAAAATTACAGTAACATTGCACAAATCAAATGTCAGCAATGGATGCTTCATCTAGGATAGAACCAACAAGCACACACTCTTTTAGTCATTTATCTTGGTGCTTGTAAAGTCCCTTACCTTGTTATAACAGACAAAAGACATTGCTTTGGATATAATTATATAGAATCTGATAAGTATTCAGTTGCATACATAATTTTCCGGCCTTTTTCCTTTTCTCTGTAGTGAAACGATTATTATGTAATAACAGATAATAGGCATATTATAAGAAGCTTGTGGCAAGAATAATTTTTGTAGTAGTGCCCAAATTAGTTCGTTGTTGTTCATTCATCATTAAAGTTCTCATAATCGTTACCAAGTACACTACTTCCAATGAATTCAACACAACATAAACCGGCCTAGATTAAGCTATAAATGGATGTAATAAAGAATACAACAATATGATAATTGATAATTCATCATTATCAATTATGTCTCTCGTTATGGCGAGAGAGGTATCCAAATATAAAGCAAATTATCAAGTTAAAAAATGCATTTGAAAGATAAATCAAAGAAAAAGAAATATTAAGGAAAAATATGTTGAGTCAGGTTAATGCGTTGCATGACATCACCTAATAAGGAATACAGCCAACTGACGATGATCCAGATTATAAGATGGCAAAAACCCAAATAATATCTTCCCTGAATAGGCAAGGCATATTCAGTGAATAAGCATCTACACGTGGAATTAAAAAATAAATTAGAATAAGTGTTTGCAACCGAACCAAACTAATTGGTAGGACTGGGTTTGATGAGATGATCTCTCCAATTCGACAATCTAGTCGGTTTTCTAATTCATATATAAGAAACCAAATTCTTCTTTTAAGATAGTAGTACACCAAAACTGATTCTCAATATGTATATGTAATCTAACATATCCAGCATAATTCCTAAAAGTAAGTGAATAGCTTCCTCCAAAAGCACAAGAATTAGAGATACCTTATCTTCAAAGTCGTCCAAATCTGAATTATCATCCTCATCCCAATTATCGTCATCACTACGTGAAGAACAACCAGCAGGAGAACCTTCCTCTTCTGAGGGAGATTTATCTATTGCCTGCATTGCAATATAAGTTACAAATTACAAAACATTGCAATATACACAATGCCACAAAAGGCTGGAAACTATAAACATGCTTTTCCTGCAGAAAATACACTAAAGGCCTCATTTGGTATTTTTCTCATTTTTTAACATAAATTCTCCCAATAGAGCATGCAGGCAGATGGAGTGCTTACAGCCTACACATTTATGAGATTTGTTTGGCAACAAAAGGCAAAAGCTTAGTAATATTTCTTCTTTTTTTTTGGCTTCTTTTTCGTTTTTTGCACCGACAGTCGTCCATCGACCAAACAAATTGCATTGTAAGCTAACCAACGATGACAATAGTAGGGAAGTCCATCCGCCGACACATCCAACCACACATGATTTTTGTTTACAAGAAAGACGACAATACCAAACAAGGCCTATAATAATTATACTCTGGGATTTCCATTACTGACGCCAAGTTGAAATCAATTTGCCGAAAGTAAAAATAGTAACACAACGCAAATACTTACTCCATACGTGAGCAGCAACTCCAGTATGGCTTCTGAATCTCCTTCACCTGCAACCTCACAAAACAAAATATCTAATTATTCGCGGGGCACATTACCGAAAAAGATAGAACAACTCCAAGATTGAATAAGCTCCAACCATTGCCCTTGATCGCTTTCGCAACCATCTTCTCGGAAAAACCCATGGCGACGAAATGCGCCATCAAATTAGAATCAGACTTAGACTTCGATGCTCCCCCCTCCGAATCCTACAAATTTTACAGCAGAATAAACAACAATTCAAGCAATGCGCAAGAAAAAACGACTCAGCTCACCACCTTCTTGGACGAGCCCGCTTCCGAGGAACTCGGAACATCGCGAATCGGCGGCGCTTGCCCCTCCTCTCCCTCCCCGTCGCTCTCCCAATCCACCTCGTCCCCGCCATCGCTGTCGCTAACCCAATCCTACACAACCACCCCAAGAAAACCAAAACCCTAGCTCAAAAATACCCCCAAAACCCACACGGATCAGCGCGAGAACCGCAACGCCGCCATTAACGTACCATTCCGATCCAAAAACCGCTCCCGACGACGACGCCGCCGAATCTCCGCCTCAATTCGCCCGCATTGTCGCGTTTCGGGGACGAGCGCGACGAATCTCCACAGTTTCGGAGCCACTGCAGCAGCTAGGGTTTCATCGCTCGATCGCCCGATCGAGGACGCAGCGAAATCGGAAGGAAATATGCGCGGGAGCGTTTCCTTCGACTACTACTACGACTACTTTAACTCCTCCTCTTCGCTTTGATTGGGTGCGGAAGAGGAAGGGCTCCGCGGTAATTTCACCCCTCTCCCCCTCCCCCTTCCCCCTCTTCTTTCTCCTTCTATCTCCGGGCGTTTCCAACGCACCAAAGAAAGGGAGAGAAATAGACGAAGAGAAGGAGCGAATTCTCTGCGGGCCGGTGAGCGCAAACGTATCAGTCACCTCTGACGTGGTAGCGATTTTAAATATTTTTATAATTAATATTTTTATTGCCCGAACGGGAGGTGATAATAAGTGGCGGAGCACGGGACCCACCTAGAGAGAGAAAAAAAAAAAAAGCACGATAAAAAAAGAGAGAGAGCGACTAGTGGGCGCGAGAATCCGCTGTGCGGAGTGGAATATAAAATACGGTGCACGTGAATTTCTTTTTTATTTTGTACGGATCTTAAAGCAGGATGAACGATGAACGAAATGGTCTCAATTATTTTTCTACGGATGCAGTACAGCGGATCTGACTGTTGGAATAGTTCGAATCACTGCCACTAGTTATTGTTCGTTGCTGTGGATTGCCGACACGTGTCCCTGATGAGAAGTGCTTTTGACCACAGCGGCAGTAGCCACCTTCCCCAGGTTGGAACTTCTGCAAAAGCACTATTCTAAAAAATAAATATAATTATAATTTTATTCGTGTTGTCAATTTTATTGTTGTGTGATTTATTTTATTATTAATTAATAATAAAAATATATAAAATTTTGTTGTTATCGATTTATTTTTTATATTAATATTTTTAAATTGATGATTAATATTATTGAATATTATTTATATATTTATAAATTTAATTTAATTTTTTTAAATATTATTAACCTTAATTTTTTTTTATTTAACAGTATAAAAATATCTAAATCATCTAAAATAATTAAATTTTGAGTATAAATAAAATTTATATTATAATCATTTTTTGCATAGAACAATAATAAAAAACAATATAAAATTTTAATTTTTAAATAATTTAAATAATTTAGATCATGTTTAATTATATTAATCGTCAACTAACGTTCAATCATCAAAAATAAATTGATAGCAACAAAATTCGTTTGCTATCGATAGCTTCTTAGCTCAACTAATATATATAATATATATATATATATATATATATATATATATATAAGTGTCATAGACATCGATACTGAACACGGGACACGACTCGACTCGGATACAGCGACTCAGCAACTTCCAAATTAGGACACGAACACGACATGAATACAAATAATAAAATATAATATTATTAATATAATAATATATATTTATTATATATAAAATATAAATTTTGATAAAATATTATTATATTTTTCATACGAATAAAAGTTTATTAAATATTTCATTGATAATTTATATATTCTAAGAAAAAAATTCTTCACAACACATAATTTATTTATATTGTTCAAAAAAAAATTTATATGTACTCATCAAAAAGATAAATATTTATCATCTCATATTATATATGTATAAATAAATAAAATAAAAAATATATATATACTTTCGGTATTGAACACGCATCCAAAAAGTGTCTACATCGGACACGCGAGACTTATAGAAGTGTCCGTGATACATGGATATATATTAATTAAAATATTTTTATCATCCTACTTACTTATTGCATTGAACGAAATTTACCTGCAATCCCAAAAAATAAATTAAATAGCAAAATTTTAAAAATATTTTTTAATATTAAAAAAATATTAGATGCACAAATAGCGTTACCCATAAATATTTTCGGCATAACACTCAGCTTTCTTAACTATACAAGTCTTAATAAATTAAGAAAGAAAAAATTATTGGAATAATTTATATTCTTAGTTTCAACAAATAGATTTAGATAGAAATTATTCAAATTTATATCATAAATAGAGAAGAAGAATTCTTTGTTTGGTATTGAGAGCTGGATAAGTGCTGTGCCCGCCAATTTGGGATAAAAATAAATAAATAAATAAATAAATAAAAAGGAAAAAAAAGGCAATCAAGCATAAGAATTAAAATTATAATAAAGATGGAATAAATTTTGGAAATAAATGGTGTAATTACTGATTAATCCTTAACGCATACGGGCCATAATTTAACTCGGGTCGGATTCGGATCTGTCGGGCTGGGCCCAATAACCTTAAACCCTACCAAACTATTATTATTAGTTTATCGCAGGCGACGCCGCACTATCGAACCCCTTCTCTCTCTCTTTCTCTCTCTGTCGGCGACGCCACCATCTCCGGCGATCCTCGGCGGCGGCGCCGCCGCATAGGGAGGCGGCGACTCCGTCCACCTCGGCCTCGTGCCCTCTCGCTCTCTGCGGCGGATCGAGGGTCGATCAAGATAGTGGTAGTACTATCAATCCTCTCTCTGGCTCTTAGGGTTAGGGCGTAGAGGAAGCATCGGGAGAGGAGGTTTGCTTGATCCTATTGTGTTTTTAGCATTATTACTGGATTGAAGCTCCGTAATTTGGTCGTAATCGTTGAGCGCGACCATGTCGGAAATTGATGAATCAGGTACTCTTTAATGCTCTCCGTTTTTTGTTTTTGGATAATTTTTTGTTGTTTTGATAGTGTTTGAGTTGTATTACTGTGGGGTTTTCAGAGACAAGCTTCTTTGGGGAGGAAGAGAAACCCTCTACTTCTCGAGGGAAAGCTAAAGAGCACGTGAAACAGTTGCAAAGGCTTCAAGAAAAGGTGAGTTTTTTTTGGTCCATGAAGCTGGTAATGTGCTCACACTCGGGAACTCTTTAATTCTTTATAGAATTTAAGGAAACTGTGTTCTTCTTATTGTTCATGTGATAGGAATTTAAACCAGTTATTAAATTTGTTTCTCCCCTAGAATGTATGGCCAGTTGCTTTTCGAGTGGCCTATTCAGCTCTTTAAGAAAGGAGTGAGGCATGAATCATATCTACAATTTGCTTCTGATGCGATCGGCATTGTACTATTGCAGGATCCTGAGTTCTATCGGTATCTAAAAGAGTTTGATAAGGAGCTCTT
Organism: Tillandsia leiboldiana; assembly: GCA_029204045.2. Taxonomy (NCBI): domain Eukaryota; kingdom Viridiplantae; phylum Streptophyta; class Magnoliopsida; order Poales; family Bromeliaceae; genus Tillandsia; species Tillandsia leiboldiana. Next base: position 47,021,382 of record CM055069.1, on the reverse strand, counting down.
GGAGTTTCACGAGGAAGATATTGATGTGAGTATACATTGCATTTGCTTTAAAAAATTACTGCTTTTTTGCTTAAGAATCTATGGAAGCAACCTGTTTGCTGAACATGTTGTTTAGGAGGATACAGTAACTGATTTTGATGAAGATGTGGAGTCCGAAACTATTGTCGAGGAGGTGCAGAAACCGTCTGCAAAAGTTATTACAACTGAAATGGTTGATCTGTGGTGCAAAGCAATAAAAAAATACAAGAAAGTTGGTGCAGTTGGATCCCTTCTTCGAGCTTTCCGTGTAGCTTGCCATTACGGTGATGATGGAGAAAATGATTCGGCACCAAAATTTAGTATCATTTCTAGCAATGTATTTAATCAGATAATGGTGTTTGTTCTGAACGAAATGGATGGGATCCTTCGAGGATTACTTGATGCCCCTATTTTGGGAGGAAAGAAGGAGATAGTTATGGAACTGACGACCGGTAAAATGTGGAAGAAGCATGGAAGCTTAATGAGACTATATCTTGGCAATGCTCTCCATATACTAACACAAATGACTGATGAGACGATGATATCTTTTACCTTGAGGCGTGTCAAGGCATCAGCTGTATTTTTAGCTGCTTTTCCCTCTCTCTTGAGAAAGTATGTTAAGGTGAGTAGAGATTGTCCTCTGCCCTTTAATTTAATAAGTAGACCTATAATTTTTTTTTGCTGGGCTTTTACATGTATATTCCAGAAAATGCATAATTTTTTAACACGTGTGAAATCTGATTTTCCATATATATCCCTCGAAAATGTAACATAAATATCTGAAGTTGGTCAATTATACATTTAACGGGGGAAGTTAATTTTCTATTAGAAAATATTTTTGCAGTAGATAATTTTGCAGTAAATATCTCCTTTTCTTATGGTTTCATTATGCCATCGACACATGATTTATTTTACTTCAGGTTTTGCTTCACTGTTGGGGTACAGGAAGAGGTGCTGCTCCTCTATTTTCATTTTTCTTCCTTAGAGATTTATGCGTTCGACTCGGTTCTGATTGTATCGATACGATACTTCGAGGTGCATACAAGGCTTATGTTTTGAATTGCAAGCTTTCTAAATCAGTAAGTAGATCAAAGTTGCAGCACATTCAGCTACTGGGAAATTGTGTCACTTTACTCTATGGCGTGGACCCACCCTCAGCATATCAACATGCATTTGTTTTCATTCGTCAACTAGCAGTGGTCTTACGTGGCGCTCTTACCGAAAGAGGGCCTAAGGTAATACAAGCGCTTGCAATCAAGTTATTGTATTTACATATATCTTTGTTTATGTTGACAATCTTCATGAAGACTTCATGTACATACTTATTTTTTTTCATTGTGCCTATTACTTTTTTTCTTTTGCTTATTTACTTTTTTACTTATTTTTTTTTTTTTTTCGTTGAAAGGCAGTAAGAGACAAAAAAGAGAAAAAGCATACTGAAAGCAACAAGCCTACAAAGCAACAAATAGAGGTAAGTCTGACTTACATTTTTATCTTGTTCTCTGGCTTTAATCTTTGTATGAAATTTATGTGATTCCTACTATTACATATAGTGCGTCCTGAAATTATCTTAGTTGGAAAGTCTGGTATTTGTAAATGTGTCGGAACTCGGAAGTGCAGTTTTGTAGTATTCAACTGTTTAGGTTTAATACGGGTTATTGATTTTCCATAATTCAAGTGCAAAAGGGGAAAAATACTTATTTTTCCTCATCACTTGTTTGGAACAAAAATGTTTCCTAGTTACTTGCTCACATAGGCCTTTTTCTAGGTGGAAAGCATGGAACGGCAAGCTACTGTACCCTTGAGTTCTGCAGGAACTGATGGGAGACAAACCTTTTCTTTTTGTGATGCTGTTGTCTGTGTTCTGATTTTCTTTCAAATTCCCTCAATTCCTCATATGTGATTGTGCATAAGATGTTTCTTGTCGGCACATTCTCTATCAACTTATACTCGCTTAGAACTATACTTTTTCAGTGGTATAAATCTCCATTATGAGAAGTTCACTAGATTTTGACTCTCTGTATCTCTCATCATCTTATTCATTAAAGCCTCATATTCTGCCTTTGGCCCTCAGTTGATAATTATTATCCTCCTCCAAGTATCAGGGAACTAAAGTTAAGTATGCATAATGGAATGCAGGTTACACTCATTAATGCAGGTTACACTTATTTTTTGTTCGAGATGCAAATAACTTGGGTCCAGTTTGTAGGAATATTTTTGATTGCGTAACATTCTTAATCCGCGGCATTAACTTACTCTTTACTCCCATCTTGGAGTCTTGGATTGTTCTTGATCTCTCTTTCTTCAATTACTTGTAAGTCTCCCAGTTACCTGAAATCAGAGTGTGTTTATGGAAGTGCCATTTGAGATAAATTCAAAAATTACAGTTGCTGAAAAATACTTTCTGCTACATTTTATATGTGAGAAACCATCTTAAGTACCATGCATTTCCGATTTATTTTTTTGGCAGTAGTATTTCATGATAAGCAACTTTGGACTAATGCAAATTAGTTTTACTTCACTTTATGATATGGCATTAGTTTTTAGACCTGCTAAACAAACCCAAGGAAATGACCTTTTTGCCATAGATTCTGGTTAAAGGTTCACACTTCTACCATCATGTTAATTAATGCGCAAGTTTCTGCTTAATTTCTTTCAGATTTACATACTAACCCTACTTAGTGTCAGAGTAAGTCTGAGTTTAGTCGGTTATATTAGAGTTCAAAGCATTTCTTGGTATTCCATCAATTATTGATTCTAAAACAATGCACCCTGCTTGCTGGAATGTTCTACCAGCACTCAGTTACATAGAGATTTAAATGAAAAACTTACTAACAATGGATACTTAACATTTATCTGATGTTTTTTCTTTCATATTTCTGCAGAAAGCATATCAAAAGGTTTACGAATGGCAGTTCATACTGTGCCTCGAGCTGTGGACTGGAGTTATATGCTCTTACAACTCAGAAGCCGATTTTGGACCTTTGGCTTATCCACTAAGTCAAATTATATATGGGGTAGCATCTTTGGTTCCTACTCTGCGGTATTTCCCACTACGGCTTCGATGTGTGAGGATGCTCAACCGTATAGCTGGAGCCACTGGGTCCTTTATTCCTGTATCTTCCCTTCTGCTCGATATGCTGGAAATGAAAGACCTGAGTAAACCCCCCACTGGAGGTGTTGGCAAAGCCGTCAATCTGCTTAATATTAAACAGGTGAACTTTGTTGCATTTAATATTTAGGGGATTTTCATATATACGCGTATTCCTGCAAAATCTCTCTCTGAGTGTCAAAGCAAGTGAGGTTTTATTGGATAAAACTGCAAAGAAACTTTAAAACAAAGATGTATTTTCTTGCAGGTAGATAAGGCTACCGTGAAGACACGTTTATTTCAAGAGGCATGCATTTACTCTGTGGTTGAAGAACTTGCTGAACATTTAGCTCAGTGGAGCTACTCGATTGCTTTCTTTGAGCTGTCATTTATTCCCCTTGTTCGGTTACGAACCTTTTGCAAGAACACTAAAGCTGACAAGTTCCGAAAAGAGATAAAGGAGCTCATCCATCAGGTATCTTGGAACTGTCTATAGAAACGAGTAAAAAGCACAAAATCCCGGTATACATATCATGATTTTCACATTTCCCCCTGAAATATTAAAATGTACATTTTAATTTTACCCCATCAACCTATAAGCATGATATTGGCTAAGAAACACCGAAGGGAGGAGGCGAAACTTGTAGTTCAAGGGAGGTAGTATATTTGTTTCGGTATCTCAGGTTAGCGAAGTGGGAAAAAAAAATCAAAATATTTACGTCGTGTTTTCTGCAGCTTTGCCCGAACAGTATATACCATTTCCAAACAAGAGAGAAAGCAGACTCTAATTGACTCTCTTACATTTTGTGTTTTCAAGGTGGAGGCCAACAATGAGTTTGTAAACTCAAAACGCGTGGCTGTCGAATTCTCACCAAATGACCGTGCTGCAGAATCATTTCTCCAGGCATGTCCGATCGCTTACTCTTTTCGTTGCGTTTGCTTTGTTGATGCCATCCTAACCTAGTGAGATTTTATTTGAAAAGGCTGAGAAGGAAAGCGGATGCAGCCCTCTGTCGAGATACGTCGCCAGCTTACGTGTGAGAGCCCAGAATAGAAGTGATGCTATGGTGGAAAAAAGGTTGGTCAGTTTATTATCAACTGGCTTTCATTTTCCGTGTTTTAATCACTGTTCTTTGGAGAGTATCAATTGGCGATACCTTTGTCTAACATCCTCGTGTTCTTTTTCCAGCGTCTTTGTTGGGGCCGAATCATCAGTTTTTGCGAAAAGGATTTCAGATCTCAAGGAGGAAGACGATGAGAAGGATGCTGAAGAAGAAGGTGCTGCGGTTTTCAGTTCATCATGGTTGCCAGAAAAGAAGAAAACAAAGTATGGTTTCTACTCGCTCGCCGTCTAAAAACTTTTCTTCGTCATAACCCTCTCGATGATTAATAATTGGTTCTGGGTGCAGGGTCAAGAAGGAAAAGAGGAAGACGAAGAAGCGAAGCCATGATGAGCAACGAGATGTTGGTGCGGACGAAGATATAGTGGAAGACTTAGTTCTAAGCTCGGACGACGAAGTTGACGAGAGCGATGATCAGGAGATAACTGAAAATGGCTCTCTTTCTGATGACGACGAAGACGAAGACGTAGACGTAAATGCCAAAGCAAAGGTAACGAAGGACGCCCCGGCAAAACATAAGGGCAGGAAACGGAGAAGCAAGCCGAAGCAGAGGAACAAGGAAAGGAAGTTAGCTTCGATATCGCAGAAAAAGAATGGGAAGCGACGCCCGCGGAAGAAGGCGAAAAAGAGTGCACATGATTGAAGGTCATAATTTATTTTCGTTCTCGATAGATATCGAGTTAATGGTACTTGAAAAATGACGAAAAAGAGATGTCAAAATATGTAAGGGGACCTCTCTGCCCCATTATTACGATTCAAATTTCAATGATGTATTATCTGCGGCTACGCCCTTTCTTAAGGGTCCGCGGCGTCGCTCGTTCCGATAGATACAATTTTAAAAATTACCGAGCACAGCTCAAAATCACAATGAACTTAAATTCTTTTTGGATCAACAAAGTGATCAGGTATATACATTGGGCGCCAAGTGAGTGACAAAGCTTTAGTTTGACTTTAAAAGAGTGCTAAATTTGCTCTTGTATTTTACTGGACTGGTGGATACTTGAGATTGGTGATCTTATATACTTGTATATAAGTTTCTTCTTTCCAAAGCAACACACTTGTATGTAAAACTCAATTACGTATAGGAGTGGATGTTTCTTAACTTTTAATTAGGAAAATAATATATCTTCATGAGGGAGAAAAAAAAAGTATTTGGCCCTTGAGGCTTCTGTTAGATTTTGTTTATGGTTCTATTCGAATATTAGAATAAATAATTTAGTAATATCTTATTTAGAATCAAATAAATCATCGTTTTAGAATAAAGTAATATATATTTCAGTCTTTTTTTCAGAAAAAAACATAAATGATAAAATATTTTAAAAAATAAATTTTATTTTTTTTATTTTTTATCATATAAAAAAAAATTATGCCGAATAAATTATTTAAAAATAACTTATTTCAATATTTGAATATGACTATAACAAATGAATTATAAGTAAATAATTTATTCTGATGTACAAACATATGATTTGCTTGTTTGTCGGGGATATCGTTGGGCTCGTTAGATAAATAAATTATAAATAACATGAAGTTAATGATAAAATACATTATTTAAGCATAAAAAATGCATAAGAAATAACTTATATTTTTAAATATTTATCATTTTAAAGATTTTTGAATACCCTGCCTTTTATAATCAATAATTTTACGTATTTTATTTATATTTTATAGTATTTGGCTTGTGGGGAAAAAAAATTATAGTGGTTAGGTTCGGTTTAAAAAAAAAAAAAGGAATAAAAAATATTTGATACAGTTCGAATTTTCATTCATTATTGAGAATGGATAAAAAATAAAAATATTTTATTTTTTTAAAATCTGTAAAAATAATTTTTTAAATTTTGTTTGCGACTACATAAATAAATTTAAACATAAAATATCAAAACTTAACGAAAATTGAGCAGGCCAATTTTCGATCAAACCGTTTGCGCGTGAACAGCAAACCGATCGTAATCGCCGCGCGAGTTTGCTCCGCCCATCGAGCACGAATCTTAAAGTTCAAACAACCCCCGCCCCATTTTTCGTTGTAGCTCCCCCACTCCCGAGATCTCAATTTCTCCTCTTATTCTTCTTCTTCTTCTTCCTCCCCCCCCGGTCCCCTCTCTCGTCTCCCTCTTCCTTCGCCGCGAAGCGACCTCCTACGAAACCCTAACCCTAAATCCTCCTCCTCCTCCTCCTCCTCCTCTCCGATCGCTCCCATGGCGACGCCGTCGACGGGGGTGAACGTGATGCTCGCGGTGCACGAGAAGAAGACGAGCCCCGTCGACATCTACCGCCCCCTCCGCCTCTACATCGCCGCCACGTTCTCCGAGCGCGACGCCCAGCGCGCGGAGGACGACCTCGCCGCCGTGCGCCAGATGCGCGCCGACCTCGAGCGACCCCCCGCCGAGTCCTCCCTCGACCTCCGCCGCGACCTCCTCCTCTCCTACTCCCGCGCCCTCGCCCTCGTCGAGCCCCGCTTCCCCATCTCCCTCGACCGATCCCACGTCAACTCCCTCTCCTTCACCTGGTACGACGCCTTCAAGCCCTCCAAGAAGGTCTCCTTGCCCTCGATCCACCTCGAGAGGGCCGCGGTGCTCTTCAACCTCGCCGCCGTGTTCTCGCAGATCGCCCTCGCCGCCGATCGCACCTCCGCCGCCGGCCTCAAGCAGGCCTGCGGCGGGTTCCAGAGCGCCGCGGGGGCGTTCGCCTTCCTGCGGGAGACCGTCGCCGGGAAGGCGGCCGCGGCGGGCGCGACGCCCGACGTCTCGCCCGAGTGCGCCGCGATGCTGGAGAAGCTCATGCTCGCGCAGGCGCAGGAGTGCTTCTTCGAGAAGGTCATCGCCGACGCCAAACCCCCCGGCCTCTGCTCCAAGATCGCAAGGCAGGTATATAATCCCATCCTGAGTAATTAGGGCTCTCGCGCTTTTGATGATACCCGCTTTTATATTGTATTACGATAACTTTTGTGAAATCATGCTGAGATCTGATCTACTAGGTATCTCGTAGAATACATTAGAGCTGTAGTTTAGAGTTACTATTGTTTACATGAAGAGAAAAAGGGTGTTGGAAGTTGGAACTGATACTAATTAGGCAGCGTAATGAAATGAAATGAAATGAAATGTACTCTCCCTCTGTCAGTTCAGCTGTTTTCTCCCCTTTTCTTGCCATTTGAGTCTTGTTTTAAACGTTCTGCTGCAACATAGTACAGGCTCGACGATGGTTCTGTTGAACCATACCATTCAATCCTTCCTGAAGCTTAATATCTTCAAACTGCAAATCTTATTCTGTATCTCTGTTCTGTTCTGTGACTTTCGCAGGTCGGCATTCACTATGAGGAAGCTTATGCTGCCCTGAATGCTGCTCTGCTTAGCCAGCACTTTGACAAGACGTGGGTCTCGCATGTCCAACTGAAGGCAGCTCAGTTCTATGCTGAGGCTTGCTATAGGTATTCATTGGAGCTTCATGAGAAGGAAGAGATCGCAGAGGAAATAGCCCGATTAAAGATCGGAATCAGTGCCCTAGCTGATGGAAAGAAGACCGCCAGGGGGGTTGCTGCACCTCTCTTGGATATTGTCTCCAAACTAGAGAGTAATATGAATCGCAACTTAGAGAGGGCTCAAAAGGAGAATGATCGGGTTTATCTCATGCGGGTCCCAGCAGCAAGTTCTTTGGGTGCTCTACCTGCAGCTTCTCTCGTGAAGCCCACCAATATGGCTGAGCTTTTAGATGCTAGCAAAGAGAGGCTCTTCTCAGGTCTTGTTCCTGATGGCAGCATGAAAGCCCTCTCTAGATACACCGAAATGGTTGATGACATCATCAGGACTCAAGCGGAGAAGCTGCAGCAAGGAAGTGAGATAACGAGGGTTAGACTGAAGGATATGGATTTGCCAGATTCTATTCTATCACTGGAGGGTAATATCAGCCTACCTTTGGATCTTAAGGAAGATGTGGAAGCCGTACAGATCAGTGGCGGGCCTGCTAGCCTGGAAGCTGAGTTACAGCAGCTCAGGGATTTGAGGAGGGTTAATCAGGAACTGCTGGTCCAAACTGAGGAGCTTTTGCAGAAGGAAGCTAGTGAGGATGCCCAGTTCCGAACCCAGTTTGGGACACGGTGGACGAGGCCTCAGTCCAGCACCTTGACGAAGAACCTGCAGGATCGGTTTAACCGGTTCGCTGCAAATCTCAAGCAAGCATCAGATAGTGATGCGCGGATTGAGCGAGCCGTTAAAGACAACTATCATCTCATGTCCATTCTTGACCGCAGACCGGTATGATTTACCTGTGCTGTTTTGTTGATTTTGTGAATGAAATTTTGTGTCTCAGGTGAATGTAAATTCACGCAGTACCCTTTTTCCATTCATATGGCAGCGTAAAACTCTAATTATCCTCATTGATGTATAACTTGCCAGTTTTCTCTTGAAACATTGCTTGATTGGATTTTCTGAGGAATCTAGTAGTGGACTGAGATGAATCTTCAACTCCATGATGCAGCAACTTCTTTTTCCATCCTCTGTTTTTTAGATAGTCATTTATGCTTCCTTGACTCTTCTTCTTTTGATGGATGGCTAGAATCCCTTGATATCTGTACTTTTCAAGATTTAGTGAGCTTGTGAAGCAAGGATTGCTAATGGGAGCACTTTATCAGGCCCGAAGTGCTTGCATTCTGGCATATCTGTCGTACCTTTACAATAAATAATCATGTTTTATTAACCTGTTTGAGTTGGGAACACTATAGCTTAATTTTATTCAAATGTCGGTATCACAGTACTTCTGTAGTTTGACTTTATTGTTCCTGTGAACTTACCCTGTTGTTTTACTAATTGCAGATAGAATCTGCCCTTCCAAGTATTGCAAGGCCTATAATGTCGTTGGATGGGAATGAAGATGCTATAGTTGGAGCCCTCAAACAGAGCTTGGTAGTGCACTGTTTAATCATTCATCACATCAATTTATTTTGTAATTTCAACAATCTAAGAGTCTTGTTTTTAAGTTAGTAGAACTTGTGAGAACTTGTGAGCCTGCAACCCTCAGTTTGCATCTTGGTTGTTTATAATTTACAGCATAAGAAACACTGATTCAGCTATGCTGTCGTTACGTGTGAAATTTTCAGCATGGATATACAGTACTTAGCACCAGCCACACAACAGTGTTGACATCAGTTAATTGCTGACATCATTACGGTTTCAGTTTTGACTGGTAATAGGCGTACTCTTACACTTGAAGTTGGAAGTCTAGTGTATACGTGTGTAGGCATGTCAAGATGGTAGAGTGTGAGAGAGAGCGGTTGTGTGGGGTGGGTGGGTGTGAGGAGGGAGGGTATTTGTTCTGTTATCAATGACTAAACTATACTTTCGAATATTAAGCTAAATTCAGCCCTCAAGGTTATAATTTCTAAACTTAAATCGTAACTTTGTTATTTAATAGTTATAGTAATCTTAATACAGACAGTTTAAGCACTACAGAAATATTAGAATCTGGTTGCGAAAGTGGCTGCTGATACATTTTCTTTACCTATCTGGGTCACTTTGAGCGCCTAGTTAGATCTTTGTTGCAATCTGCTAGTCAACAGCTACCTCCCTTGAATGCTGATCTTTTGGAGCATTTCTTTCTTGAATCAGTCCTGTGTTCTCCACTTCTCCTGTTATTTTCCAATATGGGCTGCTGAAGTGAGAAAAAGTACTGGATCAAATCTTTTTTTTTTTGCAAAGGCGTGAACTAATATTTTACTTTCGTAATTTCTCTTTTGGCCTGCTGCTCATTTAATAGGGGCATTATAAAAGCAAGCTAAACAAAAAGGGTTTGGATTAAGTGTATTTTAAAATTCTATGTTACAAGAATCCAGTATCTTATATTAACAACTTCTTCTTCATGCAGAGGCAACTGGAAGATTTAGGAGCACAACGGGCAGGCCTCGAAGACATGCTAAAGGAGATGAAGAGAAAGGTGTGGATTCTATTATGCTTATGAAAATTCTCCTAATTTTTCCTTTGTGGTTGTTTGCTGTTAAAACGACAAAATGGAACCTAGTTTCTACATTTCAGTATTCTGTTGAAATCGATATTTGGAAGATTTATATTCTGTCTACCTTGTATGCATGTCAAGATGATGACTATACATACCTGAAGTGGCTTGTGTTATATATGAGATCTGGCATTTTCCATAGAATTTTGATCATTACAAAAATGCAGATGCTCAAGAGATAATGCTTGGTTGCCTTTACAAGAACGTACCACTTATTGATTTTTACTAATAAATGGATTAGCATTAACTCAACCATAAGCAAAGTTAACTTCTATGTTGTCAAAGTTGTACTCTTTTTATTTTACTCGATTGCATACCTTTTTTTATTTTACTGGAGGTGTATCATTATTTACTAAACTCCGATAATTGCTTGATTACACATGCTTCAATAATCAGTTTTGTTTTAACTTACTTTTTTATTCTATAATGCACTTTAATAGCTTGTAGATAATAGGATTGACAAGCCAGTAACGGTCTACTGTGCCAATGCTTTATTTTTTTTCAGGATGATATCCTACCAAAGTTGATGGCTGGAACCGGATCACATGAAGATCTCTTTAAGAAGGAGATAGCAAAGTATGATCCCGTCTGTCAAGAAATCGCTAAGAATATAGAGGCACAGGAGCATTTGTTACTGCAAATACAGGCAAGCTACCTGCTCTGAATTTTTAACTGTTGAAATGCCCTTGTTCAATTCATACTATATATATGTGGCTCAATGCTCTAGGGACCCTTCGTTTCTTAGATTTCATGACGGTATCTTAATGGCAAGTAACAATCGTTTTGATTTCCTTCCGTATAATTGAATTAATGCTTTCAGTTGCCAAATAAAAACTACTTTTTCTTTGTTTTATCTACAGGCGCAAAACGGTGAATTCTCGACTGTCTTTAATCTGGAAGACTACAAAGGTATTCTCTACTTTGTAGTGAGGTGATGAGTGATTGCTTAAATTCTTTATGTGTTTTCTTTTTATCACTCTTCTACTGCTTGTCTTAGATTCTTGGATATGCTTCATTTAATTTTAATACGTTTATTTATCGACTTCTGGGTATGAGAAAGCATTTGACAGTTCTAAAAGCAGAGGCTTATCATCTATTTCCCTCAGTAGTGATTATTTTTCGTATATAGCACTTGTCGGATGGTTGGTTGTTGATTAAGTACTAACTATCAAAATATCTCGCCAGTTGCTCGTGAGAAAACTTTCAAGCAAATCGCAGCTGCCATTGCAAAATACCGGGAAATTAAGGAGAACATCAATGAGGGGTTAAAGTTTTATGTTACTTTACAGGTGCGCGAGTTGCTACAGATTAGTATGAAACGTACGAGAGGTACCTGCATCATATTGCCTCTTTAATACGACACTTACCCTCTACATAATCTTTTAACAGGATGCAATAAACAACATAAAGCAGCAATGCAGCGACTTCGTAATGACCCGACAGATCCAGTGCCGCGAGATGATCGAGGAAGTACAGAGGCAGATAGCGGGATTCAGCTTCTCCGGTGGAAAAACAGGTCACAGATCGAACCAGCAAAGAAATGTTCCTTCTCAACCGAACCAACAGACCTCCCCGCCCCCAACCCATCCTGCTCAGCCGCCGCCACCTTCGTACCAGTATCCACCCAATGAACCGAGGCCAGGATATTCTCAACCGTACCCGGCCTATGCCCCCTCGCCGCAGCCTCCTTACCACCAATACCAGCAGCAGCCCCCCAACACCGACTATGGCCAACCGGCTTATCCGGGATGGCGCGGGCCGTACTACAACGCACCACCACCGCAACAACAGCAGCATCAGCAGCAGCAACCGGGACCTTATTCGCAACCACCGTACACTATTCCCGGCTCTTATCCGCCTTCTCAACAGGGCAATTACTACAGGCCTCAGTGAAGTATGTTCAATCCGAAACTATTTGTTTGGCATGCATGTTAGTCTCTCGGTTTCATTGTGAATGGTTTCCCCAAAATAATACTATACCATGTTGGGTCGGTCTGTCATGCTATATTTTGTCCTCTTTGTTGGATAGAGACTCTCTATACATACTGGTACAGAATAATGTGCTTTAGTATTAGTTGGTTAGGTCTTCCGATTCCGGAAGGTTCCGCTGTTGCAGCTTCTAGACAACTATTTATGGGAAGGATATTCTGGTGACTTGCTGCTGGGCGGGGGGGAGTAGAACCTTGTTCATAAAGTTTGCCGGTATGTGTGTTGTGATTGTTGTATAAAGTAGAATGCGTTTCTTTTTTCTTTTTTTTCTTTTTTCTTTTTTTTTTTGTGATTTTAATTGAGCAGTAAAATAATCGCCCTGGAGTTTGCTGTGGATGGATTGATTTTGTTGCAATTTCTTGGATAGTTGTAATCTTTTTGTTAGATCTTCTCGGTTTATGGAAATGCGCCAACCTCATTGATGATGAAGAATGATTTAGTTGGTCGCTAGTTTTATCATCAGCCCCGAGTTCTCTCTCCCTAATAATATTGAGAGAGCGAGAAAACAACCAGTGCTCGAGTGCTTTTAGAAAGTCACTAAAATCACTTGTAAGATTTCTGTAAGAGAAATATCCTATTTTACAAAGATCATCATAGGTGCAACGATTTAGGTTCTACAAGCACAGTAAACATACAACAGTTAAATCTAAGAACAAGAACATGAAAGATTAACAACACAGGCAAAATTTAATCCTACAAGCTGATCTAGTTGGTTACCCACAAAAACAACAAAAAAAAGAATCGAGAGAAAGAGAGACTCGAATACATTTTTAGGAAACATTTTTATTTTCATTTTCATTTTCATTTAACAACAGAAATACTAAAAATTCCTCCCATGTGTAGCTACAACCAAGTTAAAAAACACTCCGAATAAGTATTCCAAGCATAAAATTTACCGGATAATCTTTAGCCTAATCTAAGCTTTTGTAAAAGCTTTACGGACAGCCTAACATAATCTAACATGTCACAAAAAAGATCAACTTCTAACTCTTACGTGTAAAAATAGCACTTGGGATGGTGGTCTTTCCCGTCCATTCAAAGTCCATTAAAGCCCTACAGAAGGCTCCATGCTGCTTTCTTCCGGTCAGAAGATCCGTCAAATTTCAAGGTTGGGATCACCATTTTGAGGATTATGAAACTTATTCCTCCGTTCAAAAGATCTAGGATTAACCAGGATAATACACGAATATAGAGCTTCCAGATCAAAAGAGAGATATTTTTTTGTTGCGGTAAGTAGATCCGACTAACACATAAATGCTAGTAAGTCTAAAGAGCCAGTAGGATATGATTCAGTTGTATCCATATCTGATATCTGAGTTGTAAACATCTCTGTAGGAGCTCTGTTGTGATCTGTAGGCGTCCCTGTAGGAGCTCTGTTCTGATCTGTAGGCGTCCCCGTAGGAACTCTGTTCAAACTAACCACAAACAAGGAAAAAAAAATATTCAATGTCAGGGTTCTACATTTTAAATATCTTATACTATTTTGCTAAGATCATCTTGACTATCCGAACGTAGCAGTAACTCAAGAAGTTCAAAAATGGTGAGAATACCTGACGGGGATCAGATAGACTGCTAGCACCTGCTCCCATGTATGATGCAGTCGCATTGTTAGGAGCCCTAATCTCAACAGAGCTGTTTCTATTTGGATACCTGATTACGGTACAACAATTAACCAATTAGCGGCCTTCCTCCGCCAGAGGACCAGATTTCCAAGATGTTCATTGAATAGGTGCATATCTATAATTCTATATACATAATTGCAAAGAGTGACTTCGGCTGTTTTTGTCTTTTTGTTTCCCACTCTCTCTTTTGCCCTAACTACTATTATCTCATTAGATTCGAATATGAGTTATGAGAAATTACAACTTCCTTTTATCTATTTGGATTTTGTGAGAGTTTAAATAACTAATTTCCAATTAAACCACTAACTAATCGCACCTTACTGACTATGCCTAATCTAATTATCCCTCTTAAGCACTCATTCTTGTGTTAATATCATGTGAATTACTGCTAGTATTCAGAAAAGTAGGAAGACAATAATACCCAGCAGCAGCAGTTGGTCCTGGATAACCCTGAGCTTCATAAATTTGTGCTGCACCCTGAAGAGAAACCGGAAAATCATATGAAGAACCTAAGAAACTGGATATGGCATGAGCAACAAGTAAAGGACGGGAAGAAAAACAACAACAACAAAGGAAAGCAGCAATGATGTGATCTCATAATTGAATGTAAAGCTGCCAGTGGACTGTAGCTCTAATACCATGAACTACTGCACAGCCTTTCACGAGATCAATGTGTAATAATATTCAGGATCTTTGAGTACCTTAAGCATGCATGAAAATTGTGAGCATCATCAAGAAGATGAAAAGCACTTAATTTTCGGCGAAGTACAACCTACAGCTATGCAAGTTTATATTCTCCTTTGATGCCCTCTAGGAAAAACCAAACATCTTTCATGTGATATTTCACAGAAGTAGTGGCTCACGGTAAAAATTGAGGTTTAAATATTCAGCACAATTCTTATTGACCAAGTTCATGGTAAAAATTCAAAAACCTTCCGAAGCATAATTGCACAACCAAATAAAATGCAGCAGCATAATCTAAAAAGCTTTTTTTTAAAAAAAAAAGCTCGAGAGAGTGTGATACCCCAATAGTCCCACATCGGATGGAAACGGAATTGTAATTGGGTCATATAAGAGACCATAGACCCTTGTGATAATAACTAGGCTTAAGCATTTTCGGCTGGTGGTTTGAGCAAAATGAGTTATTATTGCCGGCGGATGGGATCTTCATATTTGGTATCATAGTTGGTTCTCCACTCGAAAGTGTGAGGTGGGCCTCGCATCGCCGGGTAATCTTGGGTTGTGTGTGTGATTGGGCTGATGAGAACATCAAAGCCTAAACGGGGAGAGTCTGTAACACCCCAATAATCCCACATCGAATAGGAACATCATTGTGATTATATATATAAAAGACCATAAACCCTGGTGATAATAACTAGGCTTAAGTATTTTGGGCTAGTGGTTTGGACTCAACGATTTATTATTGCTAGTGGATAGGATTGTTATAGAGAGAGAGAGAGAGAGAAAGAGAGAGAGAGAGAGAGAGAGAGAGAGAGAGAGAGAGAGAGGATAGCAAAGCAATCTAACAGAAGAAATAATAATCAAAAGAAAATAAAAAGGTGAAATTCCGCACTGGAAAGTTAAAAGACAGTAGACCAAATGAAATCAGAAGAAATACCTTTGGATAATCATGACCAACAGAATTCCCAGCTCTGGGCATGCCTGATGGTGGTGGAGGTCCTCTGCTAGGAAAGCTCTTTGGAGAAGGATAGCCATGGTAAGAAGAAACCATAGGCCCTCCTCTACTGGGATAGTTATCCGGTGGAGCATACCCACGGTAAGAATAACTCATAGGTTCCTTATAGAAAGCGGGACTTCCAGGAGGTGGTAATTCTCTAGGAGGCATGCGCTCTGTATGATAAATTTCACGGAAAGGAGGTGGTGGTGGTGCAGGATTCATAACACCACTTCCGCTTCGGAAAGTCCTCGTTCTAAGCCGTGAAGCTATCTCAGAAAGCGCTTCCCGTGCAACAATTTCGTTTCCAGAAATCTGAAAGTGTTAAAAAGAAAAGAAGAAAACAAATAAGTAAACCATAACACGGGCAAGAATCAATTAAGGACTAAAAATAATGCTCACCTGCACAAGCTCCTCATTTGTAGAGGTATATTTCGGTTTATCCTCTTTAGAGAACAAGCGAATATCTGCCCTTGTTCGCCTTCTCATCTCTGTTATTATGCTGCCACGTTCCCCAAGAATACAGCCAACCTTACTTGATGGAACAAGAAGCCTAGTAGTCACAACCCCGTTCTCGGAGGTTGTACTCGTTCTGCTTTGAAGCAGAAGAAGAGCCTCGACCGTTGGAGATGTTGGATCAGAAGGCACCTGAGTGATTTGATTAATATTTTCAAAGAGTGAATTGAAATTGAGGTCAAACTTCAAATACTAAATTGTTAAAAAGAAACTTTGAGGATAAAATCAGAGTGGGAGTCAAACTTGGGACTAAGTTTGTAATTAACACAAAAGTTTTACCTCCTTAGATGAGATAATAATGACCCGTTCCTCCGCCTCGGGATCCGTGTCCTCAACTTGAATGCTAGCACCGGTCTGATGTTCCAGTTGTCTTACATTGACCCCAGATTTTCCAATAACCCCACCAATCTTAGCAGTGGCACACAATACCCTCATAGAAAACTCTTCTGTTGTTTCCCAACTATTTCCTCCATGACTACTGCTATACCCACCTGGAGCATATGCAGATGGTTCATTTCTATAACCATCATACCATTGCATTGGAGATGTCGCACCGCCACGTCGGTGAGACCAAATTGTATTTGATTGAGGTAGAGGGGGGGCAGGGCTGGCAGGCTTGTATAAACTTCGAGTGCTGGCACGTATTATATCTTCAAGAGGAGGGTTTTCCTTGCGAGGATGTTGATGTAGCCTAGAAGAAATTTCATATAGAGCCTTTCTCACAACGGAAGGGCTTCCTGATAACTGAAAATAAAGCCAAAGCCACATGTTAGATGTACAAAAGGTTGTGAAAGAAAAATTTGAGCATGAAGCTTAAATTTAAGATGACCCAAAAATCACTACTAGAAATTTGGATTCTACAGATCATGATCGACCACAACGATCAAATTACACAAGCAAACTAAATGAATCTGGAATTCATATTTTCAAATAAATGCATCGTAATAAACAAGATGAACAAATATTGGCAAAATACAGCTAAATTCTCCAGCTATCGACACCAACTGAAAACAGGTAAGAGTGATAGTGTGTCATGATCGTAATACCAGGTGCGAATAAGAAATGATGTCCTAATTTGATCGAAAAGCAAACTAATAAAGCAACATGACCTAAAATTAGCCAAGATTTCAGACAAAATATCGGTTAACTAGAAATTTTGTATAAGTCAAGGAAATCAGGTTTGAAGCAAAATTCTCTGCAATTGAACTATCGTTTCACTAGAAATATTGCATTAAGGTTTAAGGTAAAATTCTATACTGTACAGTATTCAAAAAAGATATTACCTGCACCAATTCATCATTACTCATGGAACAAGGTGGAAGATGCTCTGACGGCAAAAGGCGGATGGTCGCACCAGTCTCACTCCGCAGTTTTTGTATGATAGTGCCACCTTTGCCCAAAAGGCAGCCAACTTGATTGTTTGGAACCAAAATGCGGGCACTGAAAGCATCATCGGAGTCATTCTTTTCACGCACCACACCACCATGCAAAATCTCATCTGCTGCAATTCTATCATTGATCTTCAACAAGGCATCCTGGGCTGCACAACGTGGTTTTAGATTCTCAAACTCGTTATCACTGGAAGTAACACCACCAGTACCTTGATCTGAATAATTAAAAATAATAATAACTCTCTCCTCTGCCCCAGGAATAGCATCAGCAACCCTTATCTTTGCATGAGTCTCATCTCTAAGTGCATTAATAATTTCACCCCCTCTGCCCAAAACACTCCCAATCTTTTTGACAGGGCAAAGGATCCGATATACGGTATCAATCGGTTTGGAGGACATAGAACCATCATCACGGCTAGGGTTTAGCCTTTTCTTTTTCCCATTATCAAAGTGGGAGCGTGGGTGCTGCCTGAAAGTACTTGATTTACGTTTTCCTGATTTCCCACCATCCATAATGTTGCAGAGCAGCCGTTGCAGTACTTTAAGCTAATAATAGAGATATAAATAAAGCCATCAGCATGTGAGATAAATAATCAAAAGAAAAAATATCCGTGTGATATTAGAGTTGCTCTCAAGAAAAAATTGCAAAAAACTTCAAAAAAAATCAGCCTCTAGTTAATGCTTGCAAATTGTGTTCTAAATCACTGCCTTTTCAAGTACAAACGATAGAACATTGATCATACAAAAAATAAAAGTAATTTTGCTCACGAAACTCCAACGTTTAGAAAACCGAATCGTGGCCGATTGAACTGGATTAACCATAAACTGGTCCAAATGATTGGCTTTGTGAGAAATGAGCAACCAGATAAGTTGGACGGTTATGTAAAGAACTGATCAACTCAAGATAGGAGCAGGTTGGTTGGACCAGTCTACTAAGTTCAATTTCGTGTATAACATCCTACTCATCCAAGTAATAAAAAGAAAAAGAAAAAAAACCTTTGCAAAACAACAAGTGCTATTTTGGGTTTAACTCAACCGAGAAAAAGAACCAAAAAAAAAAGGTAATTTATTGCCTGAACTTAACTTCAATCATCATATCATCATACGTACTAAGACGACAAAACCGTTGGGGATTTACTCACAAGATTCTAACATTATCTTAAACTAAATCAATACTCTTTCCCAAATAGAAATAAAGGACCACGACAAGTTGGATTGTTGCCACCGCCAAGTTACCAACTACGAAGGTAATGAGCTACTTTAGTAACTCAGCTAAGTAATGTAGAACTTCCAATACCATTTTGCCGCAAAATACAATAATATCTTTAGTTTCCAATTCCAACATTCTAAGAAGATCTCAAGCTAAGTTAGATCCCCCCAAGTATAAATCATTTACCAATAAAATGTTCGGAGCACAACTTTGCAAATATAGCAAGATTACCGAGTAGAAACCTCTAAAGCAAGAACAACAGGTCCACCACAGGATCAACACATAAACCCTAAGCACTATCTGGTAACATCAAACACCAATTTCTTCACATATCACCCTATCCCAATTCTCAATACGATCCAAACCAACAAAATGGAAGCAAAAACAAAAACAAAATTGTATCGAACTAATCGTCAAATCCAACCCCAGCAACATCAAATGCTTCTTTTACATCAGCACGTTTGCATTACAACTTCTGATTCAAGCAAAAGCTCTAATTTGGCACCCCCCCCAAAAAAAAAAAACTGATCTAGCGACATATTCAAACTTCGATCCAGTGACTCGTTTTTTAAGAGATTGAGAGTAAAGTATTCAGAAAAAAAAAAAGAAAAAAAAAAAAAAAAAAAAAAAAGAGATAGATTACGAGCTAAGAATGGATTTTGCGGGATTAGGGTTGGAGAGTGCGACGAACCTTGCCGTGCGAAGAGGATTCCTTCGTCCTCGTCCCCTTCGTTTTCGTTAAAGCGACATGAAAGAGAGAGAGAGAGAGAGAGAGAGAGAGAGGGAGAGAGTGAAGCGGGGGTGGGGCTCCGCTTTGGGGCTTCGCCCTACGCGATTAGGTTTCGCCGTTTCGGGGAGAAAAAAATGCATGAATAGTCCCTGTACAACCCTAATATTACGACTTAGTTCCCGTTTTTCTTTTTTTTTTTGAAATATTTTAATCTTTATTTTTATATATAATAATAAAAATAATTCTTGTACGCTTTAAAACGAATATACATCTTACACCTCATCCATTTCAGGATAAGATGAATTTCACTGATCACTTCAAAAGTGAACAGTGAACGATCCTCATCCTGGTATCGTACACCCGAAATGGAATGTACTGATAACATTGCTCATATAATAATGAGTTAATTTCATACAGCTACCCGCAAACATATCAAATAATATATATATTCCTACAAAATTTAACTTTTTATATTTATTTTTTCAAAAATTCTAATATATCTCTCTGATTTGTTATCGTTAGCTTATTGTTTATATTTTAATAAAATATAAGTGAAATCTCAATTTTACCCTTATAAATATGTCCCTTATAATATATGGAATGATATATGAAATGATTAAAAGGTAAATTTATCTCACTTACTAACGAAAGTTAAATATTTAATATATGATTAACTATATTTTTCTAACAGATATTCACAGTTTTGAATTTTTGAAAAAATAAATATAAAAAATTGAAGTTTGTATGGATATATATATCTGTTATTCCATTTGTTTACAATAAGTTGTATAAAGTTAACCCTATAATAATATACGGTGATCATTTTTTTTTTTTTTTTTTAACTATGTAATATATCCTTCAAAATTTTAAAAATACTTTAAATTTTTTTAGTTGATTGAAATGGCTCTATTGATTTTCAAAAATCTCTTTAAATATTTTTCAAATCATTTGGATTTACTAATTAATTTTAAAATTTAGAAAGATATTTTAATAATTTCAAAATAAATTTAAAAATTTTGAATAGCTATCGAAATTAAATAAGCAAAATATTTATATTTTTTAACGAGCAATATTATTTACACACATGTATATCTTACATCTCACTAGTTCAGTGGACGGAACGTAGTAATTAATAATTACGTGTAAAATATATATATATTCAGAATATATATATATATATATATAGGAAAATGCTATGTGTACACCCGTAAGGGGTGTACATCTCACACCCCCACCCATCTAAGGGTGGGGGTGTGATGATGGGTCACTTGATGTGACCGTAAAAAATATCGCCACCATTAAAATGGTGGAGATGTATGATGTACACCCCTTCGGGGTGTACATGTAGCATTGCTCATATATATATATATATATATATATATATATATATATATATATATATATATAATAATAACTTATTATTTTTTGTTACTTAAAATATAATAATTAAAAATAAAGTAGAGTTTAATAACGAGATTGATTAATAGCATATTAGGTCGAATCCAAATCAAAACACTACCACATGCGTAAATAAATATTTAATAAAATATACTAAAATCAAATCATAATAGAACAATATTGCCATCCATAAACCTATTTATAGATACAAAGTTTACACCTACTAAGTACTGACCTCTTGTGGCCCATATTAATTCACTTAAATTTTCTTTTATTTTACTAAAATCTAAAAGCATTTATTAATTTTTGAATGTTTGGTTGTAAGATGTAAAGTTCGCAATGATATGCATTAACTCCCTTATATATATATATATATATATATATATATATATTATTTTACTAAAATCTAAATGGGTTTATTAATTTTAGCCCAAAAACGAAGAAGTGTGAGAATAGAGCCCATTAATTCATTAATGTAATCATGAATTGGGCTTAGACCTAGGCCTGTTGCGGCCCATTTTTGATAATTTTCATACACTCCCCTACCTCTACTTTTTTAGGTTTGGTTCGGCTATAAGCAAAAATTAGTTATTCCGGTGATAGGTATAAGTTCATGTACAAGCAAGAATTATAGTAATTTTGTGTTTGGTTGAGTATAATGGTTGTACCGGAATAAAAAAAATTGTGTTTGATAAGTTAAAGAGGAATAAGAATAATAGAGGGGATTAAAATTTATAAAATAAAATAAAAAAATTTAAAATTTTATAAATTTAATAATTTAAAAAATTTTAATTAAAAATAATAATAATAAGCAACAGGTGGAAGTTCTACCCTTATACCGGAATAATCTGGTATGGGAGGAACAGTTATTCCCCCATACTTAAATGCTGTTTGGTATCGTTTGGTTCGGAAATTAGTGTGAATTAGTAGTACCAGGTATAAGTATAAAGTTGAGTATAAGGTAGGATAAATGAAAATAGTGTTTGGTTGGGATATAGGTTAGTACCGGTATAAGAAAAATAGTGTTTGGTTGGGATTGAAGAATAAGAGGAATAAATGGTTGATTTTTGAGTAAAAAGACGAAAATACCCTTGTCTTTTTATATGTATTAAAATTTTATAAATAAATATTATATTATAACTTTTTAAATATAATAATTGTAATATATATTATGTAATTAATTAGATAATATATAAAATTAGTGTTAATTATTTATATGTAAAAAATGATTAATATTATATAAAAATTTAAATTAATTTTTCTGGTAAGATATTTAATTTGTAAAAATCATTATTTAGTGTTAATTAGTGTTAATTAATTTTACTTGTAAAATTTTGATTAATTCTTTATTTTGCGTTGGGACCGAGGATGCGGTACGGGGGAGAGATTTTTTTAGCCGGCGGCGACGAATAATTTTTCCGGGTAACATATAAATATTTTAAAATTTAAAAATTAGTGTTAATTAGTGTTATTTAAATATTCATTATAATATATCTAAATTATTAAATTAAATGATATATAAAATTAGTGTTAATTAGTGTTATTTAAAAATGAAGAAAGGTGAGGAGGGTAATAATAGAGGAGAGAGAAAGTAGGTTTAATTCAGGGGTAATGGAGGTTGTCCCTGGTTGTACCGGGGACAAAAGGGAAAAGGGGGGATTCGAATTCCCCCCCTGTTCCAAAGTGTTTGGGTACAAAGGGGGGATATCCCCCTTTGTACCCCAACCAAACACTGCCTTTGAGTATAAAGGGAATAACCCCTTATCCCCTCTTATACCGGATGCCAAACGGGCCCTGATGAGGGTTTATTTTAATAAATTTGAAATTTTAGAGGAATAGATTCATCAATTTCAGTACCTAAATTTTCGAGGGATGAATATAAAAGTTGAAACATTTTTATTTTTATCATTGTATTGGAGGCTCTGTTCCTTTTTAAAATAAATTCTGCTGAAAATGTAAAATAATTAAATTTCAAACTCAAAATCTCGAATATCAACTATTAAATTTTTTACCACTTACACTAAAAACAGTTAATCAACCACATCTTGTTTTGTATAAAGTGAAAGAAAGTTATAAACTGACTCATCAAGTCTATTCAATTCACTACATGGACAATTCAGACAGTACTTCTTTCTTAATTCATCAAACATTCAATTTCATAAATTGGTAGTACTGTCTGACTCCACTTTCTAAGCAAACTCCGTACTGACCAAATAGGCCTTAATAACTAACGACAGGATCGTTCATGTTCTTGGATTATTAAATGTCCCCTTTTTTTTTTTTTTTTTTTTTTTTTTTTTTTTGCATAATTTGATTAGATTTACAGTTAAAATTTAGTTGAATTAAAAGTAATATTTAAATTTATTAAAGATAAATTTATTAAATTTAAATATTAATTAAAATATAATTCTATCTACACTATAATTTGAATAGTTTTTTACTTAAGTTATAAATATAGTATATGTGTTGTTTTTTTTTTGTGATAGTGGCATGTTTATAATTTTGAATGCACCTAATGGACAGATGCGTCAAAAGTGAAAAAAAATTAAAAAGAGAACTCGGATTGAATCTATTATGTGTAATTTTTTTATTGGTTAATAAAATTTTTTTTATTTGTATTTATTGTTTTAACGGTTTCAGCTTTTATTAAGGAGTCGGTTTATGGTAAAAATTTGATTTGACGTTCTCGTAACGAAATTTCAACACCATGCGGTACCAAAGCAAATTACAGATTCACAAAATTTGATATCGAAACGACTAACAGATTCTCAACACTATTACTTTTACATTATAATGAAGTATAATTAATCATCCAAACTTCAATTTTGTGTAGTAAACAAAATAAAACCAAACCACAAAGAAGAAGTAACTTCTAGGCACCGTTTGTTTCGGGACTAGAATCGGGAATAAGAGGTTTATCCCCCTTATTCTACCAAACGCACCAAAAATTATTCGGTAAGTAGTTCTAGTACAAGCAGAATAAGCTGGAACAACAGTTATTATCTATTATTTTATAAATTTTTTTTTTATTAAACTATCCCTCCTCCCCTCCTTTCTCTCTTTCCAATACATTCTCATCATCACAAATTCCTCTCTTTCCTTTCTCTTTTTTCCTTCCCAATACACTCTCATCATCACAAATCCCTCTCTCTCCTCTCTTTCTTTTCCTTCCCAATACACTCTCATCATCACAACCTCTTTATTCTTCTTATTCTTCGTTCTCATACCAAACACAAAATCTCTTATTCCTGGAACCGAACCAAACGCTTTTTTGCTCTTATTCCGTACTTTATACCTATCCCCAGAATAGCTAGTTCTGATTATTCCGTTACCAAACGATACCCTAGTGCATGGGCTCCACCTCAAACCATACTAAATGTGAAGTTTAGGTAAAGGATAGAGAAGTTGGAATAAGCTCCACTGCAATATATTTGGACTACTCAACTACTTCATTATATGCATTCCCAACTTACAACTCTTTCTTATTTTCGGCGCAAATTTTATATTTCTTAGATTATCCTGTCGCCCGAAATTTATTTTAATTGTCCATATTTAGATGATTGAAATTTATCTTAAGGATTAATTGTATACGGTTTTCTGTAAATATATCAAATAGCAGATATATTTATACAAAGTTCAACTTTTCATATTTATTTTTTCAAAAATTTCAAGTTATTCATATATATTCGGAATTATTTATTTTTTAACTGACTATATGTGAAATGACAGTTTTATACTTCAAAAAATGTTCCTCCAAAAATCTCAACTTTCAAAATAATACAAAAATATATGAAAGGATAAAAAGATAAATTTATCTCACTAACTAATTAAAATTAAGTATTTAACCTATAATTAACTAAATTTTTCTAACAGAGATAGACGGTAGGAATATATATGAATAACGTTGGATTTTTTAAGAAATAAATATGAAAAGTTAAACTTTGTAGAGATATATCTGCTATTTAATATATTTACAGAAAATCGTATGCAATTAACTCTTATCTTAATATAATATGTTAAAATTTTATGCACACGAGACTGTGCCAAATGTGCTCCTTTTTTATTTTACTGCTACTGGGCATTTGAAAATGACTGTCTCCCTCGACTTTATTTTCTTTAATTTTATAATTTTTTTTTTTTTTATCAAATTTACTATTATGCTGTAAAATTAAGATTTTTAATAATTTTAATTAATAAAACTGTAATAATTAAAGGTTTTTTTTTTAAAAAAAAAAAAAAAAAAAATGAACTTAGCACTTTAACAAGTGAAGAAGGGAAAAGTTAAGGCTAGGCTCACTCAAAATTAACAACAAAAGCCTCTTATACATACTTCTTGTAGCTTAGTGAATTAAAAAAAAAAAACATATTTTAATAATTTTTCATATTTTATAGAAAAAAAAATTGTAAAATAAGATACTGTGTGGAAATCGGTATAAAAATTTTATAGTATTATTATAAATAAATAAATTTATTTTTGTACTGCCTGAAAGGGTATGATATTTATAATTTAGTAAAATAATATATTAAATTAACGAGAAAATTTATCTTATCTGAAAAAATGAGTTGAATGCGAAATATAGTATCCAATTATAAATATTTGTACAAGCATATCAAATAAAATATATGTGCATTCAAATAGAACCTAAATGCATATGATGATAGTTAATTAAAATAAAAATTTATAAAAATAATATCATATAAAACTAATAATATTATTAATTTTTATTTATTCTCAGATAAACTCATTAGTATACAATCAGAATTCTGATGCACAACCAAAGCAATTGTTACAATTTTTTTTTATCATCATCATTCATGTTAGTTGCAAATCAAAATTATTATATAAAATAATAAAATTTAAACAATGTGATGTGCTTATAGATTTTTTTATATGCTTTGAATTTTTGTTATAATAATATATTACTTAGTTAGATAATATATATACATCCCACATATCTCTCTTATCTCTTTAGTAATTATTAATTTTAGTTTACCAAGAATGTTCTCTCATAAAAATATGTTTTTAATTGGTTAATTGGTCAACCATATATTTTAAGAACAATTTGAAAGGAAAAGGGTTTGATCACTATTTCATGATTAATCAAATTATTATATCTTTCATGTCTAATTTAATGTTAAAACTTGTTTGATTACGTACTCGGTAATGCGAAAATAGTTTTAAAATTTAAATCACGTCATCAAAAATAAATATTCTGAGTAAAATACATGTGATATTCTACGAACGAATAATTTTTTTTCTCTTCTTTTATATTTGTTCATAAGGTCGGATATTCGAACTTATACTAATAGTGAAAAACACATTTATGTTATTAATTTTAAGTTAAGTTTTTTTTTCTATTTACTTTATTTAATTAAAAATAGAGAGAATTTGCTGGAAAAGATGTCTATCACTATTTTTTTTTTTTTAGATCAACAAAAGTTTGTGTGCTTTAAAATTGAAAAAAAAGAGAAGAGTTATTCAGTTTTTGAAGGTAGATAATTTTTTTTTAAAAAAAAGAATAATTTTTTTTTTTTACAAAATTAGTGAAAGTTTTTTCATTTGAGACTCAAATCCATAACTTTTACATAAGCAACTAATAGTATATTCTTAAGTAAGGTATATATTTTTTATTTTTTTCTATTCAAAAATTATCATTTTATTACTTTTTACATCAACTTTTAAATATTTTTACTAATTTTTTTTAATTTATTTTACTGATATACTAAAAAAAATATTATAATGATGAGAATAGCTATGAAAAAAATTTATTTGTAAAACTAGACTAAAAAGATAAATAGTTTATCATTTTTTTAAAGTGTTAAAATTATTTTTTGTATTTAATATTATACATCCTTCAAAATTGGAATGTAAGAAAATAAATAATTTTGATGAAATTGATTTAAAAAGTGATAAATTATTTATTGTTTAGATTTAATTTTATAAATAAAAATTTAAATATTTATTTTTAAACTTTAAAAAATTTATAGAAATAGTCATGGAAAATCCCCTTATAAAAGGAGTAAGTATCATTTCATTTTTTTTTTTATATTAATTCCACTTTTAATAATTTATTTAAAAACAAAACCAAATCCTCTCTCTCTCTCTCTCTCTCTCACTTTTTTCCCTTTTCCCTCCTACTCGGAAAATTCCACACTCTTTTGCTTTTCCTTCAATCCTTCATCATTCCATCTCTCTCTCTCCTCCTCCTCCTCCTCCACCTCCGCGCTCCCTCTCAAAATCGCATGTTTTTTTTGTCGCATCCAAGGCATTTGGATTGGATTCGAGTTTAAATCCGGAAAAAGTATCGATCTCTGATGAGAACGGCGGAGTCGGCGCCGAATCTGGATTCGATCGCTGTGAGATTCTCGGAAGGAGGTGCGAGATGAGCACCAAGCGAGCGTACAAGCTCCGTATCCTAATTTTCCCCCAGTTTTACTCAAATTCCGCTCTAGGGTTTGCTTCGATTTGATCGAGAAGAGGCCCGATCATGGTGTTTCGTTTCATTGCTAAATTTGAGTTCTTGAGCTGTTTGTTGTTCTTGGATTTGTTGATTTCGTTTTGAATTATAGCTGTAAAGAAACAAAATTGGGTTCTGGGTATTCTTTTTTTTTTTTTTTTTTTTTTTTTCAAGAAATTGGGATTCGATTTTGGGCTCCTTGACTATGTGTAGAGGAGTTTGTAGCGCATGCTTCCAATGTGAATTGTCTTAAGATTGGGAGAAAAACTTCGAGGATTCTCGTCACCGGCGGGGAGGATCAAAAGGTCAATCTCTGGGCCATTGGCAAGCCCAATGCCATATTGGTATGAAACCCTAATTTGGCCACAAAATATGTGCCCTAGTTTTACTAATGGCAAATTTTCACTGTTATATTGCAAACTCTCTTATATTTTCAGAGCTTATCAGGCCATATTAGTCCTGTTGATTCAGTGAGCTTTGACTCTTCCGAAGTTCTTGTCGCAGCCGGAGCAGCAGGTGGCACGATAAAATTATGGGATTTGGAAGAGGCGAAGAGTAAAAACTAACATATCTTCATGAATTTACCTTTTTTGCACATTTGAAAATTATAAAGTTGGCACCTTTTTATTGATCTGATGTTGGTTTTTTTGGCCCCTAGTTGTTCGTACTCTCACGGGACATCGTTCCAATTGTATATCTATTGATTTCCATCCTTTTGGGGAATTCTTTGCTTCCGGATCTTTGGATACAAACCTAAAGATATGGGATATTCGAAGAAAGGGATGCATTCACACATATAAGGGTCATACCCGAGGAGTTAATGTACTTAGATTCACCCCTGATGGTCGATGGGTTGTTTCCGGAGGGGAGGATAACGCCGTGAAGGTAATTAATCTAATGCTAGAATAGCAGGACCAGTCTAAGGATTTCCTGTGAGCTTGTTTACTTTTATCTTCTCAGCAGAAAAAAAAAAAATCTATATCTCAATTTTTATAAGGCTAGTTACAAATCCAGAAAAAAGCACCATCATTTGCACTTTGCCTTCCGTCTGGAACCAACATTTAACCCTGGTAAACTCTAGAAATTTAGCACTTTGAGGCATTTTTCATTCAAGAATTGCTAGATAGTCTTAAAATATAAATATCAAATGCCCATTATACCTCTTCTGTTGTAGGAAATCCCATATTCTAAAACTTTCCACTTATTCTTGAACAGAAAATGTGACAGAAAACGTTCTGCTCTTAAACGCGTCTCGGGCATGAACCTTTTTTTTTTTTTTTTTTCTGAGGCCTAGCTGCCTCATATTTGTAGCTGAGTTTATTTTATCTATGAATGAAGCGGCAGCATGCTGCCTTTCTCTCTCTCAAAAAAAAAGAAAATGTGACAGAAAGGGAGTTAAATTCCAATATTTTAAACATCGAGGGGTTTGAATGTAGATTTATGTCTTACGGGTTAAATTCCAATATTCTAAACATCGAGGGATTTGAATGTAGATTTATGTCTTACGGGGGGCAAAGTGCGAGTGGTGCTATTTCAAAGGCGTTTACTGCACTTTGCCTTGTAATATACGCTGGCCATGACAACTCATGATACAAAATTTTTTCAATCCCTTGATAATGTGAGTAAAAGAGTTTGGATGCTTACAGCTACGCAAGAGGTCTTATTCTTGCTCTGCTATCCTTCTGATCAGATATGGGATTTGACCGCGGGGAAGCTATTGCATGACTTCAAGTTTCATGAGGGTCAGATTCAATGTATAGATTTCCACCCTAATGAGTTCCTGTTGGCAACAGGTTAGATTTATGATCTTACCCTTCTATTCTAAACAGATGTTAGATGCTGTATAAACACAGAATTAGTAGTCGATAGTTGTGTAGTATTTGTTATCAAGAGAGTGATATGCCAATTCAAATGCAATGAAGCCTTGATAGTTTTATTTGCATATTGTTCTTTGGAGAGTGAGAACTTAACTATTCCAAAATTCTGAACATTTCATATTTGTGTATTAAATACCATTCATAGTTATGATACTCTTAATTCAAAATTTAAGCTGTTTAGGGAAGAAAATGTAAAGGGACATATTGGCTTTTAACATTCGCTATGTAATGTTAGCATTGGAATTAAATGTTACTGGGAGGATAAACTTCAAATTCTACCGTTTAGATTTGATGTATATTGATTTCAAGTTTTGGAGACTAAATAAACAAATGAATGCTGAGCTTTACAAAAGGTATAGTCACATATATTAGTTACATTCACTTGGGATTTAGATAGAATGTAAAACCTTACTGGTCCTCGGTCTGGATTGGTCTGTCTGTAATTTGGTTGAAATCCAAAAAGCTACATTTTGTTGACACATGACCTTCTAATGATAAACATCTCTGCCAGATAGCTATACCTTTCTATCAATCAGGGTTTCTACTTAGGCCATGTACATTATTTGGGTGTTCATGCTACAACTGAGATTTTTTTTTTTTTTTTTTTTTTTTTTTTTTTTTTTTTTTTTTTGTTTTTTAACCATTTCTTTCTAATATGCACACAGGTTCGGCTGATAAGACTGTTAAATTTTGGGACCTCGAGACTTTTGAATTGATCGGTTCATCTGGACCTGAGGTATCAAATGGATTTTAATTTGAACTTCAAAACTTCAGCTTCTGAACATTTCTATCTTAATGCTTGTAGACCCTTCATAGGTTCTGTGGTGCGCTATTCTAGTAGTCGGCTGATTATCATTTATATTAGGAATTAGTAATTTTCATGCTCATTTTCTGTTGTAAACTACAATCACTAAATAGTAACTAGTATCTTTAGCCAACAAGTCTTACTCCATCTTCTATTTATCCTGAATATTATTTTGTATTTTAGATCATTTTTTCCCCAGATATTGATTTTTATATCAGACCTTTTTCTTTCTTTTCTTTCTAGATCTTACATTTGTAAGCATCCTATTATAGGAGGGACATGTTTATAAGCTTGCTGCACCTCTGAGGTCCTAATGATAATAAACTTAATGTTGTCTAACCTCTAATTTGATTTCAGACAAGTGGTGTTCGTTCTCTGACTTTTAACAGTGACGGGAGAACTCTATTTTGTGGTTTACATGAAAGCTTAAAGGTATTCTTTTTTACATTTTTTCTGCCTGGAGTAGGACATTTTCACTCCGTTGCGTAGCAAATTTAACCATTTTCCTTCTAGGTCCTCTCTTGGGAGCCGATAAGATACCATGATGCAGTCGATGTTGGATGGTCTAGGTTATCAGACCTTAATGTTCATGAGGGGAAGCTTCTGGGATGCTCTTACAACCAAAGCTGTGTTGGAATTTGGGTCGTGGACTTGTCGGTATGATCCAATTCTGTTCTGTATTTTTATGAGTGAATGCTATCATCTGAAACTATTTTATTTGTTTACCTGATTATTAATTTGCAGCGTATTCAGCCCTATGCAGTTAAAAATGATGAATCAAAATCTACTTCTGGTATGAATGTACCCACGCAAACTGACAACAGTACAACAATAAGTTCAGGAAGATCATCAGTATCCAAAATTTCAGGTCTTGTATCGAATGGCACTAAAGCTTTATCTTGTGTTTGGATT
Organism: Tillandsia leiboldiana; assembly: GCA_029204045.2. NCBI lineage: Eukaryota > Viridiplantae > Streptophyta > Magnoliopsida > Poales > Bromeliaceae > Tillandsia > Tillandsia leiboldiana. The sequence continues at coordinate 46,990,569 of CM055069.1, read as the reverse complement.
TTTCTTATTATAGATATTTCCTACAGTTGAAAAGAAAGACATTAAATTTTTAACTGCTATTTTTGTAATGCAGCTAGCAGTAGTGCTTCTGGTTCTCCCATGAGAGTTGGTTTAAACTCTGGTTCGAAAATGGTTCCAAGCACAACTGGTGCTGCATTATTAAAGAAAAATTCATCAAAAAATCTCGGAGCAACCAATCCTCAGATTACAAGCAAACCCGATGTTGTACTTGCCAGTCCTCCTAGAATTAGCTCAAGACTGGACGCTGCTGTTGATTATAGAAAAGAAGCGACTGATTTGCTACCTTCTGCTGTACCACGTCATAGCTCAAAGGGAGATCTTATTGCCAATTCTGTGAAAGAAGCTCACAAGGTGGTGGTACCTGTCATTGTACCTAGAATTGGCTCTGATTCTTGTAAGGAAACTACCAATGAGGTACCTGCCATCATCCCAAGAGTTAGCTTAAGAGGGGATCTCGCTGTCGATCCTAGTAAGGAAACTCGTGATGTAGTAGAATCTATCGTTGTGTCAAAAGCCAACCCAAGAGTGGATTTTCCTAACAATCCTAGAAAAGAAGAAGGTAATGTGATTCCTGTTATTGTACCCAGAAGTAACTCAAAAAGGGATCTGGTTTCTGATTCTAGCAATGAAACCAGTAGACCCATCCCAAGATTGGATCTTTCTGCTGACCCTGGAAAGGAAATTAGTGATATTTCACCTATAGTTGCGAGGACTAGCTTAAGAAGAGATCTTACTACCGATTCTGGAAGGCCAAGTGGTTCTGGAAGATCATCACTACCATATGCAATGCGGTCAAAGTTAGCTGGTTCTCATAGAATTTCAAGTATCAGAGATGACTCAGAGAGAGAAATTACTGCCATCAATACTTTTTCTACGGTCAAAGATGATGCTGGATCTGGCGAATTTCGAGACCTGTTCACTGTTTCTGTTGATGATAACAAGAAGCCGGTGCCTGCTGCTGAGAGGAACTTGGAGGCTGTTAGAGTTAGTACGGCTGGGATGTATGGAGCAAACAGATTGATGAATGCTAGTAGAAGTTACAACATTGGATATCGTAAGTGCATATACTTGGGGAATATATCTATAAGAAATTTAAAGTTATTTCAAACTTGTTCCTTCAGTACTTTTCTTGTTATCACTGTTCTTTCTTATTCTTTTTTTTTTCCCCTTATCCTTCAAGGGAAAATTTACTTTTTATAGGCTCTCTTGCATAGGCTACGATCAGTTTGTTCATATGCTTGTCAACTGTCTGTGTGACAAAAAGTTCTTACTAGTATTTTTCCATTTAGTTTCTCTCAATATAGTGTTGTCCTGAAACAGGTCCTCTTTCCAATCAAATGTGTAGACATTGACTTCCTTTGGGATTGGGAAGTAAATACTAGGCTTATGCAATTCATATTTATTTTCTTAAAGCAAGTTAGTTATGGTAGCATGAAAATAAAACATAATTTAGTTATGGTCACATGCTTAGCTAACCCCACTGGTTACTTCTTCCTTTACTATTCTACTTTTGATGTCTAGTTTTTTTTATCAACAAATTGCCATCTATTTGCGGAGGATCTTTATTGTCAATGTCTTTCCGTTGATTTTGACTCAACAGTATGAAGGCCTTCAATAATATCTGTTACATCTTAGCTCAATTCTCTATCTTCCTCACCCTCCGTTCCCCTTATCTTTTAAACATGTATAATCTCATATATTTTAAGCTGAAAGCATATCATTTCCTTTTGTAATTACCAATGTGAAAGGGGGATGCCTTATTTATTGGAGATTCAATAAGAGGTATGCTATCTTCTTGTATATAAACATGTTAACATTTGTTAACCTTCAGTATTTGCCGTCATAATATGTAGGAAGGACAAGGTTGCCTGCTGCTAGTTGGGATAGGAATGAAAATGCTTCTATGTATGAAGGCCGAACGAGTAGCTATGCCTCTGGAGCCACATCTACTTCTGAGATAAATTTTTCGGTATGACTCTATTTTTTCCCCAGATTTTGATTACTCCTTTAATGATCTTTCCATAGCTGCTGCTATTCTATATTTTCGAGTCTTGTATACTGTGGATTGAATTGGCAATGCTTAACTTATACCTTGTGTATCAACAACAATTCTTCTCAGTTTGTTTACCTTCTTGTGCATATACATGCAAGTGATGCATAGGTGTAACATTTATCTTGAAGAAGGATAGCCAAAGGAATGGCTCGTTTAAAGGACTCTAAACGTACAGTATGAGGATTGCTGGAAATTACATTTATACCTGAGCTTAGCTTATGGGAACTAAGGAAATTACAATGTTGCAAATCTGATGCCGAAGGTAGCCGATGATTCAGGATGTATTTCTATTAGTTTATAGGTTGCCGTTAAATTAATGACTGAACGAAAATAGTTGTATTCTGTTAAATGATTATTAACCAAAGGAAAGTGGATGTAGATCAATGAGAATCATGAAACATAGTGCTAAGATAATGAACTTGAAAACTGCTCTTTGATCATTAGTCAGACAAACATTGCATATGATTATAGTTTTGCAAGCTAAGTTCCCCCTTTTTTTTTAAGAAAAAATGTTCCATCCCTACAATGCCTTTTGATCTTTTGAGCAGAGGGGCCGCACTTCATCTGCTGGCAGAGAAACAGTGTCCGCTAGTGATGAGGATGCTATTGCTGATCTAGCAGAACAGCATGAAGAGTTCTTGACAACAGGGCAGTCCCGGTTAACTAAATTACAGGTGATTTTCTACTGTATGTGTTGATAAACTTTCCTGCTCCGGCCTGTACAGAAACCAACAATAAATACATTAGTGTTAGCTGGTGAACTTCTTTTTTTTCCCCATTTATGGAGTAAGTCTGTATTCAGTGTATTATTAGACGTCGAGGCTCTTTCATGCTAATATAAATTTACATATTTCAGTTTGTATTTAGTGATTTAAACTGATAAATTTACATGCTTCATTCACATCAGTTTCTCTGTTGTTGAGAATCTCATAGTCTTTGAAGTTTGAACATGCTCCCTCCTGCCTACCGGTGCTCAGCCACCTTTTCTGATGGCAGCATCATTGCACAAATTTGGCAGTTTTAGTTCGTATGTCAACAACTATTGCTATTTTGTGAATTTTCTCTTCAAGTGTATGATCATTTTAATCACCTACATGCGAAGAGTTTGTGTTAAAATAATAATGGTTTATATCAAACAGTTTAGGAATGAGTGTCATCTTCCAAGGCCTTTTTCTGGCTCTTGCACTGTTTTATTTTCATATTCGAAGAACTAATATGACGCTACTGATAAATGTCAGTTACCTTGAATTGTTTGTAAATTTTCTGCACAACTTGCAGGTAGTCCACCGGCTTTGGCAAAAGAATGATGTGAGGGGTGTTATTAATGCAATGCAAAGAATGTCAGATAATGCTGTATGTGTTTTATATCATCTCTTATTTATTTTTGCATGGGATATTTTAGTGAACTTTTATACTTCTGGTACAGGTCTCATCTGATGTAGTTAGTGTTTTGATGGAAAAGAGTGATATTATAACACTTGATCTTTGCACTTCTCTCCTACCACTCATCACAGGTCTTCTCGAAAGCAGGTTTGACAGGTAACTTCTTTACAGACTCTTTGCTGAAATTGTGTTATTCAAATATTTCCAAGGCATAAAAACATGGTTTGTAGTATTAAACCGATCTCTAGGATTTGGCTAAACAAGAAACAACGTGTAGGAGTACAGATTATAACTTTGAAAAGACAAAATAAAGAGACGTGCTTAACTGCTTTACCTAATTGTACAAAATATGAGGTAGATGTATGATAGCAAAATTTACCTAAGTCATAGGATTTGCTTTTAGCTATTTTAGGTACTTTAGTAATGGAAAGAAATAGTTTCAGCCTATGCAGAATGTGTGTTTTATATCTGTATTTTCAGTACATCGGAATCTGTGAGAAAATGTAGATTTCCCAGAAAAGAATATATTAGCTAGCCTGTGTATAACTCCTTGCACGCCCTGTTTCTTTTACCATAGAGTATGGATACAGATCTGCTATTTAGTATCTAGAATACTCATATCTTGCAGTTTGGTGCTCCACCTCAATTTTGTTACTTTTGGGTTAAAATGCAAAAAACACTCACAAATATCTCAATTTTCACGTTATTCAATGAAATATTGGAACCTACATTTTACCCCATTCACCCATGAGCAAGATATGTTGCCTAGTGGAATAGGTGGCATAGAAGGGTAATATATAGGCTTCGACATGTCAGCAAAGCAAAGTGAAACTCCCACTAATTGTTAGGGTTTTCCTGCCAATTTTGGCCTACACTACAAACATTGTTGTGAATTGAAATTTGAAGTTAACCTCTGTCAATTGTTACTTAAGTAATGAGTACCCTGGTCACTGATGATCTTGAGTCACAGACATCTAGGCATTGCCTTGGATATGCTGCTCAAGCTTGTTAAAAGCTTCGGTCCTTTAATCCACTCAGCTATATCTGCTGCTCCACTGGTTGGTGTCGACCTTGAGGCAGAGCAAAGGTACTTAGTTCTGCTTCTTCTATTCTCAATTTATTTTCTGCTTCTCATTAGTTTCCCTATTCCATGCTAGGTTGGAGAGGTGTAATCTATGCTTCATTGAGCTGGAAAAAATAAAAACTAGTCTCCTACCAATCACACGGTAATTTGTCTTTCTTGCCATTTGGATCGGAAAATCTTATTGGTGTAAATGCTTTTGTTTAAATTTGAAATACTTGCATTCAAACTATTATTTTCTCCTGTTAAAGAAAAAGGAAGAGGCAAAAAATGCATGGAGCCCCCAAACACCCCCCCTGCCCCCCTTCCTGTAATTTACCCCTAATTCTATTCTGTTGGATTTGTACCCACCATTTAACTAGGAATTTTTTATATAAATAATCTTATAAAATTTTATAATTTTAAAAATAGTCTTCTGAAAATTTTATTTACAAAAATAGTTTTAAGCGGTGAGTGGTTTACCGCTTTTAAATGCGGTAAACCATTCACCGCATTTACAGATTTTACAAACTGTAAAATCCTAATAAAGCGGTGAATGGTTCACCGCTTTTAAATGCGTTGAACCATTCACCGCATTTAGAAGATTTATGATTTTATAAAAATTGTTCACTGCTTTCATTTAAAATTTACAATACCCTATCTAATCTTATTTAAAAAAATATTCCCAATTTAACATTCTTTCTAAATTTTTTTTCTAATCTAATCTTATTTTGATAGATTAGAGAAAAAATATAGTTTAATAATATTTATATAAATTTGTATGTTAATTAAGAGAAAAAATTATTTTTTTTCTCTCCTTCTTCACAAGGCATCACCTTTTTATTTTATTTTTATGATCTTTGCATCACTTTTCATTTCAGATAAAACATATTACTGTATACAATATTATTATGAAAAATTATTTTATATTACTGTATCGATATAAAAAATATATATTATGAACAATATTTCATAATATTTTTAAATAATAAATAAAATAATATGGATAAACTTAATATTACTTGTTTGATCTTGGGTACAACTATTTTTTATGATTATTTTATCACTTTTATTTATAAATATTGTATAATTATATTAATTTTATATTATATTTTTTTAGTTATATCAATTCAGTATGTAATCATAATAAAAATAATAATTATTATAATAAAATTATTTTTATTATAATTATAAGTATTATTATTATTAAATAATTATTTTTATTATAATTATTTATTAATACGTAGTATTTCATAAATGTAGTGAATCATTCACCGCTTTTATAGGACTACATTAAATTCTCTGAATGCGGTGAACCATTTACCGCTTTTTAAGAAAGCGGTGAATGATTCACCGTATTTAGGTACCCCAACCACAGCAGATTTATTTCTGCAAATAATTTTTTAGGAGGCCTATTTTTATAAAAACTTTTGTTACGGGGGTTAGATTTGTAAATAACCCCATTTAACTAGTCATTTGATTTTAAAAAACTTCCATCAGGCTAAAGTGTTTCGAAAATATTCTATCAAGTAATGGAGTGTTCGGTTCAAGACTTCAAGTTTATGTAATATTCCCTCAAAAAGTTATACCAATGAGTTCTAATAAAACCTTATTAAATCAAACTAGTTATTGAATATTTTGTCAAAAAGTTACACCATAAATTGGTTCATGCTCAAAATAAATAAATAAGTAAGTAAGAAGAATAGTGCCTTATTTCCAAATGACCTATAGTTTGGTTGATGGGTTGTCCATATGGTTTAACCCAAAACAAGACAGATGGTAGAAGATTCTTGCTAAGACTTTGAAATCATCTTTTTCGACAGTCGCGCGGGCTCTATTGGGAAGTCTGCACAGGAGTTAAACCTTGCTCTTCAGGATGTTTTCTCAGTGACCAACTAAACCCTATTGCATGATTTTTTTGCTTAATCCTACAACACAGCACCAGTTTTAATATGGGTGCCAATTCTTTTGCTTCTCTAATTCGCCACAAATATATTGGTATGGAGAATTGTGAACCGCCATTCAATCATAGTAAATGACAATCTCGTTTCAAAGAGCTAGAGCCTATGGTATATGAAGAGACAGTGAGCTGCACCGAAGAAACTATTTGAAGGTATGGCAAGTTATAACATGCACATAAAAGGTTCAATTAATATCTGAGGATTTTTTTAACATGCTGTTTGTAAAATGTTTTTTGTTTTTTGGTTTTTGGTTTTTTTTGTATATTTCAAAGGGGCATAAACAAAGGGCTTTTTTCTTTTTCTTTTCTTCTTTTCTTGTATATGAATGATGTTTGGATACATTCGTTTAAGTGTAAAGATTTATTCTTTCTGATAGCAGTCATGCCTTACTCTGTATTGATCAACCTCCTGTGTTATCTTCGTGCCAACATAACCACCAAGCTGTTGCTTTCTTCAATTGTAACTTCTGAGTACATGCATAAAAGTAAATGTTGCTGTGAGTTGTTTCTTAACTTTAAATGAGTCAACTGGTGTTTAGTGTTTGCATAAATAATCCTGAAAATTGTTCTGCAATCTAATGCACCTTGTTTATGGTATCTTTATGATTCGCATATGCTGTATTGTCAGCATTTCATTGTAAATAGGGCTGTGATTGATTTTTTGGGATCGCATGCTTTTTCCTTAAGCAGGCCAGTTCCTGTTTGACCAGCATGAGTTAACTATCTTGTACAAAACCTCTTTTCTAGATAATTTGTAATGTGAAACCCAAATTATTTTTGCCCTCTATTAGAAAATGATTGAAAAGGTATGACAATCAATTTTGATGGAGAAGGGTGGTAATTAACCGGTCATCAGATGCTGGTCAAGTGGGAGTGATTACATCTGCAATTTTCCGAATTTTAGAGGTATATAATGATTCTATGAGAAAGCTAATAATAAATTATTGAAGGGATATATTGTTAGCTACTTTAGGAAAGGAGGAGAAATTATCACCTGGATATGGTTCACCATGTTAGTCGTGGACCATGTAGTGATTTATTTGGAAGGTCCTTTTAATTTACTCTTTTGTGTCTCACCTTTTAAAAGTACAGAAGGAATAAGGGCGAATTAACAGTTGCACAAAGTGGCCTGCAGTTGACATGGTGGATGATGTCTAGATTTCTCTTTTTTTATTCTTTGTTTTGTATGTTTATTTATTTGTTTTTGTTTTTGGTGTGTTCTTGAGGATGGATAACACGTGGGATGTTTTATATCAAAAAGAAGGAAAAGATCTACAAAGGTCATAAATAACGTGCTTGATTGCGATCCAACACAGCTGTAATTGCCCTCACAATTACAGCTGTCCCTGTACTTAAGAATCCTTGCACTTACACCCCTGCTATTTAAGGAGAAGCCCATGATTTCTTACTATCCAACAAACTTAGAAATTAAGGAAACACAAATCTCTTTAATCCTTTGGCTTTACTATTTCTGTATTTATGTCTTTATCAGTTGGGAGAGAAGTAGATTCAAAAATCTTTTCTTCTTTTATGAAAAGAAGAGGCAACAAGAAAAGAGCATTTAATGTCTATGGCATCTTACTATTTTCAAGCAAGTTCTTAGTCCTCAATACTTAATAGCTAAATACAGCATAGTATAGTTTACTGACATTAAATGCATTTGTACAATTATGAATTTTCTTTGAAGTGTACAAGTTGATTTGGTTTTGTTTGATGTGTGTTAAGTTGATTTTATGTTAAACTGACCTCTTTGTCTTATTGGAGAATCCTCTGACTTGAGTACTTCAGCTATTTGCAAGTTCTTGTATATTCAAACTATATGACATAAATATATTGTGTTTTTCGCAAGTTTACCGCAAGCGAGTTCTTAGCCTACAATTTCCTATTGCAGTTCACAACATTTTTCACTTGATATTTAATACTTTTGTATTCTTCTGAATTTTGTTTGAAGTGCATCAGTTTGGTGATTTTGAGTCTTGACCTCTGTTTTAGCTTCTGCACATGCAAAATGTTAGTGTCATGCAGTATAACTGCTAATGTTGTTCCCATTTGAAAACACTTTTGAAATATCTCTATATAGAGAGAGGTCACAAAATCAGAGTGCCAATGGAAGATTTAGGCTCTGCATATTGTTATGACTGTTTGTTTTTCTGAAGCACGAATATTATAAAGTTCGCAAGTGGATGGCAAATTCCACTGTTTCTACATATCTAAGAGTGTACTTAGCAGATCAAAAGAAGTTGATAGTTTCTTTTTTTGCTTGTCTTTTTGTGAAGATGGTGCCTTTTGGCATCTAGTCAGAATGTATTGCAACTTAACAAACAATCATGAGAATAAATTCTTTCATCCAAAAATGAATCCAATCACATAGAATTTGTGAAAAGAGAGAAAAAAAAAAAAAACGGCGTTTCCAAACAAGGCCTCATCAGAAAAATGTAAAACAACACATATTATTCCCTTCATTTTGTTTGAAGAGAAGAGTAGATCTGGAAAAAGATCAATTCTGTGATGTTATTAAACATACTTTTAATTATTACTTTGCACAATTCTTTACTCTACATATTAGTCTCTGTTAGAATTTATGATTTCAAGTTGTTCTGTCAAATCTGCAATTACTTCGCATTGAATTGGTTACAGATAATACCAGCCGAATATGTGGTGGAGTAGAGAAAAGGTTTCCTTGGCCAAATGAGGGTGTATGGATTATCCATAAAGTGTTTCTTGATCTGGTTTGAAGCATCCCCACTTTAGCTCTATAACATCACATGTGCTCTTAGTAATTGCCTGCTCTTTTGTTGGAACATTGTTGAGTAATAGATCAGGAAGAATTTTTGCCACTTGTTTGTATTCTCCTCTGTTGATCGTTTCATTATGGCATTAACCAATGATAGAGGGCTCTGTTGGTACTTTTGCTCAATAAATACATACTAGTATAATGCTTATTGTCTGAGCCTTGTGGTGTCACAGTAGTATGATACTGAGTTTCTAGAAAACGTAGAAAAATAAGCTATTGAACCATGTGACATGTGTGAAATCTAGTGATGTATATTGAAAAGGATTTGGGGCTTGAAGAATAATCTGTATAGAATATGCCGTCTCAATCTAGGATTAAATGAGTTAGAAAAATCTTTCTTGCTTTCATTGCATTGTTTGGTTGCAAGTGAAGTAGTGAATAAATACAGGAAAATACCCAAAGAGGAGGAGAAAATGGATTTATGAGGAAATAAAGTGAGAATCTTTACTCTGGTCAATCATAGAATTTAGATTTTAAAAAAACTGAGAAGATATCATTAGTACACCAGTCAGTTGATCCTTGTGCCTTGTTCTGTTTGATATCTTTGGGACAAAATCTTGGGCCCTTTCTTTTTCTACATAGAATGTGTAGTACTCAGAAAAGCAATTATGCTGTAATAAATAGCAGAATTGCAAAGTGACAGAGAGGTAATTTGGTACGCAATCAAATCATAGCTATATTAATCCTTTTTGACCAGGAAGTGAGATATCAGGCTCTATTATCTCTTGTTTATTGGAGCAGTTGAAATTTATTGAATATGATTTAAATTCATTAGGTGAATATTTATTAGATTTAATGCATCTCTATGTGTTACTATTAATACCAGTTTTGTTAAGTGCACCACTTTCTTTGGCCAATTATTTCTTGTATATAATTTCAACAACAGTTCTTTTTGTTAGGACCCTCTTTCAGAAATTAGGTCACTCTTACTCTGCAGACTGTCTTTCTATTATTCAAGAAGCTGGCTGGCTGTACAAAAGAGCACTGTCATGCAATTTATGAGATATGAACTTCTTCCTCGTGCTTGTGAATTAATTGGTACCATACCAAGACAATAAATAATAGTATTTATAAGGAGAACCACTCAAAAAAAGAAAGGAAAAAAATAAGCTGAGAAATGAGGAGAGCCACTCAGAAGAGGAAAATGTATTAAAGAAAAGCCTAAAATGGAGAATTATGTTTGTGTATCTGTTAGAATAAATCTTATCTCTTGATACTCCTGGGAATTATTGATCAGTACAAAGCCCAAGAGAGCTAATTCAACTAGAACTAGAAGATGATTGATTTGCAATTAGTGATAGTATTTATGCAAATACCCCTGAAAACTACCTCTTTTATGTCCCTACAAAATCAGAACTTTCCTCATGGAATCAGATTAGAGCTTTTTTTTTTTCTTTGCCAGAAACAAAGTTACCTAAATAATAAGTAACATTGAGGGGAGCTTCTAGGCATAGAATATTTAAAGGTTAAACACCCACCCAATCCCTTGAAGCTATTCCTCTACACTGGTTGCAACATTCTGTCACTGCACAAGGTTGGTTACAGGAAACCCTAAGCCAATGGAGGTCTGGTGCATTAACTCCCACATGACACATTGATGTTACTCTTTGGGTCACCATCTTCTTCAATTGCTGTCACCTACTTATATAGCATTTAATTTTTGCTCATAACTTGTGGATTTTCCTCTAGGTTTCATCTTTGATTGGTTTCCAAGTCCATGCAATCTTTAGGGTATTGAATCTCCACAACCTCCCTCCATTTTTCATCTTTTTGGCACCATATTACCATCTTTGAGTTTCTGATTAGTAGTGTATTACTTTGTTGTGTATGTGATGGAAATACTAAACTAGTTAGGAATTATGGATAAGTTGGAGATGGTTTTCTTAAGCAGGAGAGTTAATTACCAGGACTAGCTTAACAAGCCTTCATATGATAACATCATTGTGGATTTAAACTTTAGTTGATCTAACACAAGACTCAATTGGTGTAAATACAAATTTGTTGAGAACAAATCTACCAAGTGCACAATATATATATATTTTCCTTTTTGGATTTGTCAGATGTGATCATTTACTGCTTAAAATAAATACTGCTGTCCTAGAAGCTTAACTCTTCCTTTTCCTCCACTACCCAACCCCCCACCCCAAAACCACCCACCCATTTCTTTAAATAAAGAGAAAGAAAGAAAGAAAGAAAGCAAATTCACTTCCTGTGAGTTGTGACTTCTCAACTTCTACCTGTCACAAGCAAGTGATCAATAAATAGCCACACAGATGAGAGGGTCTCTCATATAGAAAATGCTTTACTAGCCCTCTATGGCCATAACAAATTTCAAAAAACTATGCCTATTCTTACTGGTCCCATCAACATTGAAGATAAAAAAAATAAAAAACCTTAATCTTCTTAATTCAAATCAAGTATACAATCCATGCTTCCTTTAGTGGTTAAAGCAACTCTGAATGCTGATATACACACAGGAAAGACAACAACAATTGGTTGAAAAGAAAGATAGCAAAACCACCAGTTTAATAAGCAATTACTTTTGCTGTAATTTTCAACCTGCCTTTCTTATCTTGTACTAGCAGAGCTGGATTGAGTGTCAACTACATAAGTCCGGAGCGAAGGCGTCCGATTCACAAGATCGACCGATGAATTCCCGTACTGGATCGATGAATTTCCGTACTGTATGGTGCTCTTCTTCTGTAGCCGTCTTCTGGCGATGTATCCTCTAATCCACGGCGTCACATCCTCGCTTACTTTGATCATGATGAAGAAGAGGAGGCGGTAGATTACGATCATACTGAAGAGAACAGATAAGTCCCACCATTTCGATCGGTTCACGTCGATCTGGAACACATTTTCGAGTATGTATTCTCCGGGTATTTTCGGAAGGTCCGGTGTCTGGTTATCGAATACGAGGCCCTTTAGATCATTCTGATACTGACCCTGTTACAATTGCAGTTGCAATTACATTCAATCAAGGATTACTGAAAGAATTCGTGCTGTCGGATACTAATTGATTCTGGCTGTACAAGTTTTACCTGCAATGCCCAGTAGTGGAAGCTGATATACGACATCGGGTATCGCCAGAAAGGCTTCGGGATGTCGTTGGGGAGTCGAAAGTAACCAGAGACCAGCATGAATATTCCCTGTTCATGTTTGAATTGTGAGCAATAATTACAGTACTAAGAATATTGCAAGTGAATAGCTTTGAAGGTATTGTACAGATATATGCATTTTCAGAATTGCAGTAGCTAGAAAGGAAATTAAACACCCACATACTGATACACAAAGAAAGCAACATTTGATGAACAAGTTGCAGGAATCAAATTATTTCTTTTACCTGAATCCCAGCTCCTATGATGATTCCCATGAGGAAATTCGGGATCAAACTTGCTATGGCCATCATCAAGCTCTCGACGACGGTAACACTCGCATAGAGGCACAATACAAAGAAGAGGTAATGCATGAAACCGGGATGCAGGCGCACCATGAAATAGCATATAGTTCCCGATGCGAACGTGATCAGGATCAGGAACGGCATCGCCGAGATCGTATTGCTGATCACAAATGCAAGAACACCATAGTGTCCATTCATCCTCTCTCTCTGAAAAACCTGCACTAAGGGAAACTATGTTAAAGCCCGCGACAGAGATTGTCTTCTTCTACATTTGCTACACGAAGTAGAGGCGTCGTCGCAGACCTTCATATCCTCCACGAACGAAGGGAAGCCTCCGATCGACATGAATGTGACGAAGCCAAAGACGAACGAAGCGCATGCACCCCTCGCCTGTTTCTCGAAACAATTACACAAATTTAGCACATGACATTAGTTTTTTTTTTCTGATAAATGTGTTCAGTGATTGTAATCAATTGAAATTACCAGAATGGAACTATATCCTGTTCCCACATTCAGGTAAATGGTTCCAATGCAAATGGTCACAACAAGGTAAATAACAAGCCTCAACCAGTAATATCCGAAATCTCTCGACATATTTACGAACGATCGCTTGGTTAGCATAAAAGTCTGCATGCAGAAACTAGCTTGACTACCTCCAGAATCCAACACTGTTCCTTTCTGCCACAGGAAAACAGAAAGAAAAAGCTCATTTATTAATCAATAGTTATATATCTAATGTATCTAGATACATCGATAGCGATGTCGCAGTACGTACAACTTTAGAAATTTCATCCACTTTTTGCCTCGCTGCGTAGTGGTACTGCGAATGGCGGTAAGACTCGATCAGCATTCTTATTGCTTCTGTCGTCGTGATTCGCTCCAGCGGATCATCAGACCTCTCAAACTAAAGCGAAGAGAAGAGAAGAGAAATTTAAGATCTTAATCGACAGGTGAGTAAAGGAAAAAACTATAGTAAAAGATGGAATGAAATGCATGATCGCACGTACCCGCGTTTTAATCGATCCTTTTAGAGTAGCTTTCACCTTGTCGAAGTCCGAGTTTACGCACCTGAGGAAATGGTCTGATGGGTTCCTCATAGATGGGCAAGGGAATCCAGCTTGAGCGAAGAACTACGTACAGATGATAAAAACACTTGAGAAGAAGAAATTCTGCAACAAGTATACACATATATATACAACCAAGATGTTCGATATCATTTAGTTCTACGTACGTACCTCATATGCTTCAGAAGCTTGTCCAAAGTAAACAGTTTTGCCCCCCGAGAGCAGAAAAAGGCGATCGAACAGCTCGAAAACCTCGCTGCTCGGCTGGTGGATCGACGCAATCACGGTCCTTCCGTCTCTCGCCAGAGCGCGCAGCGTTTGCGTCACGAAGAAAGCCGAAGCACTGCACTTGCAGTTCACCACACACACAGCTAACAAATCAGATCTGAATTATATATTTATTCACTCACGTACCAATAATATATGATATATATATATATATACCAAAGTGGACTGATCATAATGTGTTTATTATTAATTATTACATGCACGCAGAAACAAAACAATTATATATAGAAAATGATTATTATCAGTTTTTATTTTTTATTTTTTTGGAGTACCTGTCGAGGCCACTCGTGGGCTCGTCAAGAAACAGCAATCTGGGCCTCATGAGGATCTCCAATGCAATGCTAACTCGCCTCTTCTCCCCTCCGCTGATGCCGCGCAGGTGCCAGTTGCCGATCACGGTGTCGGCGCAGTCCTGCAGGCCCATCTCGACGATCGTGCCCTCGACCAGCGCCTGCTTCTCCTCCCTGGGCATCTTGTCCGGCAGCCGGAGCCGCGCCGAGTACGAGATCGTCTCGCGCACCGTCAGCGTCCCGATCAGGTTGTCGTCTTGAGTGACGTACGCCTGATCACGAGTGAGCTTCAGATTAATTTTCGTCATATGATCAAAAAAAAAAAATCAAAACTGGTGAAACAACCTAGCTATAAAAAGTGTCTTTCTTTTTAATTATTATTATTATTATTATCTTGTTGAACTACTACTACTACTACTACTCTACACGAACACTAAATCTAACTAAAACACAAAACTATAAAAGCTATCGTTTTCGTAACAACACCAACAACTCAATTATCATAATTAAAAAATGTATGAGTAATTAGATTGCGGATCGGACCGCGGTGCCGAAGGACAGCTTGGCTTTGCGGCCGTTGAGGAGGACGGTGCCGGACATGAAGGCGTTGGCGGCGAGGCGGCCGGCGAGGGCGTCGAGCAGAGTGGACTTGCCGGAGCCGGAAGGTCCCATGAGTGCAGTCAGCGACCCCGGCTCGGAGTATCCCGTCAGCCCTTCCAGCACTCTCTGCGTCTCCCCTCCCCCTCCCCCTCCGCCGCCGACTGTCACCGTCACCGTCAGCTCCTTCCATGTCAGCCTCGCCGACACATCTCCCAGCAACTCCGTCCCTCCCGCCGCCCTCTCCTTCCACAGCGTCTCGCTCAGCGGGCTCAGCCCCGCCCCCGCCGCCGCCATCCCGTTCCCCGCCGGCTTGCTCGACTCGATCTCCACCATCACCTGCTCCGCCGCCTCCGCCCTCGCACTCTCCACCCTCCCTCCTCCCTCCATCCTCTTACAACTTATTAGAGTTTTAATTCAATCGTATATAATTAATTATGTTTCTGTGTGTTGTATCTCTATATGCATGCTATATATTAGTAAGAGAGAGAAGGGTCAACTTCGAAGCTAACTAGGAAGAGCTCTCATCTAGAAGAAGAAGAAGTAGAAGGGAGGAGTGGTTAGAGCAGAGGAGAAGAGGGGGGGTTGGGAGGAGGAGGAGGAATGAGAATTGTATGGTTGGGAGTTGTGTTGACTAAGAGTGGGAACTGAGAAAGCATGCAAATGGAGCCTGCAGGTTGGCTTTTGGTGTGAAGCTACCACCACATCATCATCACCATCAAATTTATTATTTTATTTTATTACTTTATTAATTAACTCTAATTAAACGACACCTTGATCATTTTGAATACCAACTAATTTAATTCAAAGTTTTTTTTGTTGTTGAAGAAAAAGAATTAATATGCCACAGCATATATGAAGAAGCTAGAAGAAGATGGGGTGTTATGATCATGCAAATGCAATGGCTTTAAATATCATTTTACGTATATTTTATTTTATTTTTTTATTTTGGGTTGATTTGATGGGAAGGGATAGATCATAGATTTGATTTCATTAATGGGAGGCGGGTGGATGTTGGTGGTGCATTTAATGTAGCGGCAGCCACCCTTCATTTACGGCTCTATATAGAATCCAAATTAAACTTAAATTAATGTTCACATAAATTAAGAAAATATATATATATATTATTAGGTTGATAGATATATATTGTATCAAATGTGTATCTCTATTGAGATATATACTCATATATATATATATATATATATAGTGGATTGATTACAATTTCATGAAATAGTGGATTGATTTTGGAGAGAAAAATTTATGAAAGAGATTACATTTATATTGGACAGGGATTTGATAGTTAAGTTGGACCAAATAATGTTTTATGATACATTTTATGATCCTAGAAAATATAAGTAATTAAGATGCATCAATTTCTTCGTATTTATGGCGCACTCATAATTATGAAAAAATATTAAACACCTGAAATAATAATAAAATATTTAAGCTAGTCACAGTACTTTTGAAAGTAGCTAGATATATAATTAAGGAATATTTTTTGAATAGTGATTTATAAATAAAAATTTTAATTCGTACAAGAGGTTGATTTAAATAAATTCGATGCTAATTGCTAAACATACATTATCTAATGATAAATTAAGCACTAATCAAATCGCAACACGTAAGTAAATGTTTTAAACAATTACATATACGTAAAAGCATATTTGAATTTTTATCTTTGCATGGATATATAGAAACCAAATCGGAAGTGATTTCGATTGAGTTTCGAAATTTAGGTCAGTACCGTTGAGTGTAGATCGATTTCTGGATTGATTCTTGAATGCGCCGCTTCGTATTGAACGATTAGGTCAACGAAGAATCTGACTTAATCAGATTTTATCTCACTTAGCAAGTAAAAGTCGAAAGAGTGGACTCAATTGATTGAAGACTCAGCTGAATGAGTTGAATCAATTATATTGAGAAAAAAAAATGAATTACAAATTAAACTATTATTAAACTAAACTGTAAGTGGAGAAAAAAAACATACAAGTTAAATTACTCATAGAAAAAGTTGTACGTGGCAAAGAATTAATTATAAAGGATGGTCTTATTTTGAGCGTGTAAGGTCTCTATTATAGTCTTTAAAAATACTATTTATAATATCCTTCCGTCAACCTTTATTATTAGTCTGTTTGTACAGTGAAAAAGTGCTACAGTCACAATCGCAAAAATCACGTTCTATGCACGTTCCAACTGTTTTCCTAAAACCTCTTCATCTTCAGATATTTTTCTTCCTGTTCCTGACGCACTGCGTATTTTCTTTTCTTTCGCTTAGACATGACCGTCTATCTTATAAGTACTTATTTATGCACTAACAATCTTAACAAAAGCTTTGTGTGTGTGTGTGTGTGTGTGTGTGTGTGTGTGTGTGTGTGTGTGTGTGGAAGAAACACATTTTAAACTTCAAATTTGCAACCCTTTTCTAGGACTAAATTAAATGCCACCACTTTCAAAGTCCAAAACTTGGATAAAATTCAAATAATTCTTCATTGTCACAAGCGGCAAAAATTACCTTTTCCATAGTAATATGCGTCCAATAAGTTTAAATAGGATTTAAAGAAGAGGTTGTACAAAATTTATGAACTGGTACTTTGTGTTTAATTTGAGAACAATAAATGAATCACTGTAAATTTGTGCCCAACCAACAACCACCCCACTAAAATAGTGAGTTGTGGTGTGTGTAGGAGGATAAGGGGATTGATTGGTCGGTGTAGTCCAAACAAATGATTTTTTATAATTAGTTTTGTTACTTTTGTTGTGGACTCTAAACATGACTTAATTAGCTTTGAAACAATAGATGGATTATAACTTGCACAAGATATATACTTTATCCTTTGGTGGGAAAGAACATTAAAGAAAATAATTGTGAGAATAAATAATTAGTAGGTTTGTAAAATTATTTAGATTATTATTTATTATCATCTGCTCGTGTTTTGATATTAACAAAACAAATATTAAAAATTTTGATTTTTTGTAGTTTAAAATTTTAAAACATAACTGTTGTTTCATATAATTTCATATGGTATTAAAATAGAAGATTCTAAGTTCGAGTCAAGTTCACGTTAATTGTGATTATATAAAAATTGTATCTAGTCCAGAAGACATGAGAAAAAAATATTAAAATATTAAAAAATCGTCTCTAATAATTTAAACTTTTAAAATATAATACTTATTTTATTTAGTTTTATAATTAATTTGGACAGATTCAAAATAAGTTTATATATATATATATATATATATATATATATATATATATTAGTTTTTACTTAATTACCGTCTCATTTGGAGGCAAAACAGGACAGGAACGCGGCAAATCCGGATCGATTTGCACCGCTAGCCAAAATCAACAATTACGAGAGCTAAACTCTAAACAACCCAATAATTGTTATTATTATTATTATTATTATTATTATTATTATTATTATTAGGATTCCTGTAGGGCATGATATACGCAATAAATGATTGTCCAAGAAGCGACAGTCAAATTTAAATCATCTATGTCGATATAGAGGACCAACCAACTGCAGTAGATACCGTTTGCCACCTCCAGTGATTTTATAATATATTCTAAGTTAGTATAGTAGTCTATATATATATATATATATATATATATATATATATATATATATATATACTATTATACAATTGATAATATCAAGTCATTGATATTATTAAGTTTTTAGTCATTGAATTAAAAGATGTGTGGTTAGGATATTAATGGACATGCATGTAGAATTTAGTGGGTGGTTGGAAAAATAATTTGATATAAGAAATGGAAATGATCAAAAGGGTAGTAGATCTAATGGTGGAAAACTTGGTAGCACCAAGTGCTTGGTGCTATGACGAAGCTATATTAAGGCCCAAAGGGGCCATGGCCCCCCCCAACTTTTTAATATTACTTATTAGTCCTAAGTACTAATTTAATAAAAAAAAATTTAGATAGTCATGGCCCCCCTCAGCTTTTTAATAATTGTTTAATTTATTTTTGGTGCCAATATATATATATATATATATATATATATATATATATATATATATATATATATATATATATATATATATATATATATTCTTCTCTATATATATTTTAAATAAGTCAAAATATATTAAGAGTCGCATACTTATAAGGTATTTTGAAATACATCCCTTAACTCTAATTTTTTTTTTTTTAAATTTCTGCCTAGTGAGCTATTTTATTTAACAAAATAAAATATTATATTAAATTTAATAACTATTTGATCTAATAATCATTAAATGATATAATTTTATTTATTAAAAATACTAAGAAATGGATCATTCGCTAAATGAATTACTGTTAGATTTAATATAATTTATAGTTATTTAAATATAATAATATAAATAAAATAATTAAAATTAAATATCTGTAATTAAAAATTAATTTTAATATTTTTACATTAATTATTAAATTAATAATTTTTTTTAAAAAAAAGTTGATTAGATAAAATTATATTTATCTGCTAAAATTTTTATTTACATATATTTTGGCCCCCCTCATGATTAAATTCTGGCTTCGTCCCTGATCGATAGTATAGTAGCCGAACTCTATATATAGAGTAGGGCTACTATACTCTTATGAGTATAAATCTCTTTGTACTCATAAGTTGTTTTGAATTTTTAAATTGACAATTTATACGGGTAAATATGATTTAGAGTATTTTAAATTTTTAAAAATTAAATTTTATAATTCTTTAAAATTATAATAAAATCCATCAAATGAGCATAAAATAAACGGTCAAAATTGAACGGTTTCATAAAAATAGAGTATCAAATTATTCAATTAAAAATTGAAGTTATAAATCTCTTTCTAGATAGTGAATAGAATTTTCTATCAAAAATTCAAGCTATTCCGATTCTTTTACACCGTTAAACTAATAAGCATGTTATACCATTGGTTAAAAAATATCAATTTTCAGATTTTTTGATCGCAAGGTAAATGATATCAAAAATTATAAAATTTAGTTTCTAAAAATTTTAAATCCTTTAAATCATATTTAATAGTATGGATCGTTGATTCAAAAATTCTATCATCGAAAATAATTTATGAGTACGAAGTCGATCGTACTCATAAGAGTATAGTAATCGAACTATATATATATATAGAGCAATGCTACATGTACACCCCGAAGGGGTGTACATCTTACATCTCCACCTCTTTAATGGTGGCGATGTTTTTTACGGGTCACATCAAGTGACCCCTCATCACACCCCCACCCTTAGATGGGTGGGGGTGTGAGATGTACACCCCTTACGGGTGTACAAGTAGCATTTTCCATATATATATATATATATGGGCTTTGCTACCCATACACTCAATTTTGGGTGTAAATCTTACACCCCACCCATCTAAGGGTGGGGTTTTCTTCACCCATCACTTCGAAGTGATGGATGGAATTCACCCCACCCTATGATGGGTGGGGTGTAAGATGTACACCCAAAATTGGATGTACATTTAGATTTACCCTATATATATATATATATAGTTCGACTATTATGCTATCGATACCACCACACATTTGGTGGTATCAAGTTTTCTACCCTTAGATTAACCCTTTTAATCATTTTTCATCCGTTAGATTTTATTATTTTCTTAACCACTTATTAAACCCAAGGAGCCCTCACTATCATCTAAACTACACATCTTTTAATATAAGGGTTAAAAACTTAATAGCACTAATGATTTGATACTATTAATAGCATTCCAGCCTAGCTCTCTCTCTCTCTCTCTCCCTCTCTCTCTCTCTTATATAGTCCGACTACTATGCTATCGATAGCACCAAGCACTTGGTGCTACCAAATTTTCCATCATTATATCAGCCCTTTAATCATTTTCAACCCTTAGATTATACTGTTCAACTAACCACCCACTAAACCCTATGGACCCACTATCATCCTAACCATACATCCCTTCATCCAAGGTTCAAAAACCTAATTGCACCAATAACTTGGTACTATTAATAGTATAATAGTCTAGATGTGTGTGTGTGTATATATATATATATATATATATATATATATATATATATATATATATAGTAGAATTTATATACTTTCAAAAACACAAACCCAACTATACTTGTGAATTTTTTACCATTGAATTTGTATTGAAATTTGTGCTATTGTAAAGTCAGCTAAAGAAAAAGTGCAATATCACAAATTCCAATACAAATCCAATAATAGAAAAAACACAAATATAGTTGGGCTTATACTTTTAAAAGTATATAAACTCTACTCCCTCCCCCCCTATATATATATATATATATATATATATATATAGATATAGAGAGAGAGAGAGAGAGAGAGCGCTAGGCTGGAATGTTATCAGTAGTAAACCGTCCCGTTTGCTATCCATTTGTTTTGAATGATGGAGCTTTCAAATTGACGATCGGCACCGTTGAATATGATTTAGACCACTAGAAGCATCTAGAAATTAAATTTCAAATCTTTTCGACATCATTAAACTTATGATCAAAAGGTTACAAAATTTATAATTTTAATGGTAGATATAAACCTTTTGCTCGTTTAACGGTTTAAAGATATCTAAATTAATTAAATTTTTGTTAGAAAATTTTTTAAACTATTTAAAATAAGATCTATACCGTTGATCTTGATTACAAGACTCCTATCATCACTTTTTGAAGAATATTTATTTTCAACCGTTCATTTTTTTGTCCACTTAATGGATTAGAAAAGAATATCGAAAAAGTACAAATGGGTGGTAAACGGGTCGGCTTGCCTAGCTCTCTCTATATATAGTATAGCTTATATACTTTTAAAAGTACAAGCTCAACTATACTTGTGAATTTTTTACCATTAAATTTGTATTGAGATTTGTACTATTATAAAGTTAACTAAAGAGAGAAAAAGAAAAAGTACAATAACACATCTCAATACAAATTCAATAATAAAAAATTAACAAAAATGGTTGAGCTGGCTTGTACTTTTAAAAGTGCTTATATATATATATATATATATATATATATATATATATATATATATATATATATATATATATATATATAGAGAGAGAGAGAGAGAGAGAGAGAGAGACCGGCTACTATGCTTTTACCAGCACCAAACAATTGGTGCTTGTAAGTTTTCTGCCGTTAGATCTACCTCTTTAACTAATTTTATCCGTTAGATCATTCTATTCCTCCAACCACTCACTTAATCCAAGGATTTTATTATCATTCTAATCATCCATCCTTTCATCCCAGGGCTAAAAACTAACAAACACTAATAACTTTGTGCTTTTACAAGCTTATATACTTTTAAAAGTACAATCCCCATTGTATTTGTGAATTTTTTACTATTAAATTTGTATTAAGATTTGTACTATTGTAAAGTCAACTAAAAAAAGGAAATGAAAAAGCTCAATAGAACAAATCTCAATAAAAATTTAATGATAAAAAATTCACAAGCATAGTTATATAGATTTGTATTTTTAAAAATATATAACCTATATATATATATATATATATATATATATATATATATATATATATATATATATAGAAAGAGAGAGAGAGAGTAAGGCTTATATGCTTTCAAAGCACAAGCTAAAGCATGCTTGTGAATTTTTTACCATTGAATTTGCATTGAAATTTATGTAATTGTAAAGTAAACTAATGAGAGAGAAAAAGAAAGTATAATTGTACAAATCTCAATGCAAATATAATTATAAAAATTTTATAAGTATGTTTTAGCTTGTGTTTTTTTACTTTATCTTTCTCTTTCTTTAGTTGATTTTATAAAAGCACAAATTACAATACAAATCCAACGGTAAAAAAATTATACTTATATCTAGCTTATATGCTTTTAAAAGCTTATAAAAGCATATAAGCTCATCCATACTTGTAAATTTTTTACCGTTGAATTTATATTGAAATTTGTGTTTTTGTAAAGTCAACCAAAGAGAAAAAAAGATAAAGTAAAAAATACAAATCCCAATATAAATTTAATGGTAAAAAATTTACAAATATGAATGACTTATACTTTTAAAAGCATATAAGCTCTACTATCTCTCTCTCTCTCTCTCTCTCTCTATATATATATATATAAAGGGAAATAGTTATATATATAAATTATTTATATATATAAAAGGAAATAGTAAAAGCATGCCTTCGTGAGGAAGCATTGTCACGCTGTTTGGGGCTTCATCAACGCATGCAGAGCCATTTACTCTGGAAAAGGACGAGGAGCTGTACCTTTGAATAAGAGCACTATAATAAAAATAGGAAATGGTAGATGTACACCCCAAATGGAGTGTACATCTTACACCCACCCCATCTTAGGGATGGGTGAATTCCACTCGTCACATCGAGTGACGAGTGGATGAATACCCACCCTAGGATGGGTGGGTGTAGGATGTACACCTCATTTGGGGGTGTACACCTAGCACTTCTCATAAAAATAATATGTTATGTTGGTACTTTTAAATATTTTAAAATTTTTTAAAAAATATTATTAATAAAAATATCGATATTTATTATTAGTGTCGTTATATGTGTAGTCGTTAGTATGTATAACGATATATTATTATAATATGTCCTAAAAATATGTTACTATAACCTAATTTTGAATATATATGTAATATAAATAGAATACTTATATAAAAATATATTATAAAAATATGTCTGTATAATCTAATTTAATTTTGTTGCAGTGAAAGAACACGTGTAAAGCCGAAAACAACAGCTCAATGCTTGATTGACGGCTATGATTGATCAGTACAAAAATTTTGAAAAAGGAAAAAAAAAAATCTAATTTGTCATGTAGCTAACCCAACTTATCATTAATAAGTGCCCATTAATCTACAGCTAAAATTTGTTGGGGATTCTCCCAAAAGTGACGTTATATTATTTGTCGTTTATTAAGCAGTTGTTACGAATCTCAAAATTATATAAATAATATATGAAAACCGTCGTCCACCGTTTAACAGGACTTTGCGAATGTGAAATAAAACTACCATCTTCAATTAGTTTTTTTTATTTATTTTTTATTTAATTTGTGAATAGGAAAACTGCATATATTGCTATCATATGATTTATTAAGTAGAATTGTATGCAAGTGATAAAAAAAAAGACCACCTCCAAAAGCTTAGATTTTTCACATTTTCATCATTTTTCTAATTCATTGGGCTTGGGACTATTCAAGGCCCAGCAAAGATTTGGGCCAGCGATTCAAGGTAAGGCCCACCATCAATTTCGGCCCAACTATGAGTGGTCATCTTGGGCCAATTAGCTGCTACGTATGTAACACTCGCATAATTTATGTGCAACATTTATTTGGCATGCTAACATAGTAGTAATGTTCTGAGTTTGAATTTTATTCCATTTAATTTAGGTTTACGTTTCGAGTCAGATACAAAGATATGTGTTGAATTTAAAATGAAATAAAAACACTATACGAATTAAAACCTCTTTGTGGTGGGACCATCTAATTAATTTCTTTTATATATATATATATATATATATATATATATATATATATATATATATATATATATGTTTTTAAAAGTATCAAATTATTATTTTTTGAGAGAAAGGTAGCATGCTACTCGTTTCATTTATTTTTAAAATAAATTTAGTTGGAAATGTAAAGCAACTAGGCTTTGAACTCGGGTATCAACCACCAAGCCCTTTGCCACTTAAGGATCTCGGGTACCAAATTATTGTTGCTTGTAGGTTTTTAGCTCTTGGATGAAAATATATGTGGTTAGAATGATAATGGGTTTTTGGATTAAGTGAGTGGTTGGTGGAATAGAATGATCTAAGGGACAAAATTAGTCAAAGGGGTAGATCTAACGATAGAAAACTTACAAGCACCAATTATTTGGTGTTTGTACAAGCATAGTAGCGGGACTCCTCTCTCTCTCTCTATATATATATAGCCATGGGATGAAATGATGGATGGTTAGGATAATAGTGGAACCCTTAGGTTTAGTGGGTGGTTGGTTGAATAGTATGATCTAAGAGGTGAAATTGATTAAAGGAATAAATCTAATAATAAAAAACTTACAAATACCAAGTAATTGGTACTTTTATAAACACCAAAGTAGGACTCATATATATATATATAGGGGCAATTTCCTACGTACCCCTGAAAATTTCCCTGTTTTCATATTTACCCCTCTTAGAAAGCTAATATTAAAACTACCCTTCTTACGTTCCAACTTCTTTCCAAAATACCCCTGAAGTTAAATTCTATTAGTGTACCGTTTGGAACTGCCGTTATCTGTGTGTAATTACTATTTTGCCCTTTCAAATATACCCTAAATCCTAAAATCCTAAACCCCTAAACCCTAAACCTTAAACCCTAAACCTTAAAACCCTAAACCCTAAACCCTAAAACCCTAAAAAATCCTAAACCCTAAACCCTAGAACCCTAAAAAACCCTAAATCCTAAACCCTAAAACCCTAAAAAATCCTAAATCCTAAACCCTAAATCCTAAATCCGGGCAAAATAGGTATATCTGATAGTTTTCAACTCCGATTATTATTTAACTCTAGTTTAACCCTAGTTAACTTAACAAAGGAAAACGGTAGGGGTATTTTTAATAACGGTGGAACGTATGAAGGGTATATTGGAAAGAAAAAAATAAGAGGGGTAAATCAGATATTTCTTCATATTTCAGGGGTACACAGGCAATTATCCCATATATATATATATATAAAGCTCTACACACTCTCTCTCTCTCTATCTATATATATATATATATATAGTTAGGCTAGAATACTATTAATAGTACCAAGTCATTGGTGCTATTAAGTTTTTAATTTTTGGATTAAAAAATATGT
Organism: Tillandsia leiboldiana; assembly: GCA_029204045.2. NCBI lineage: Eukaryota > Viridiplantae > Streptophyta > Magnoliopsida > Poales > Bromeliaceae > Tillandsia > Tillandsia leiboldiana. The sequence continues at coordinate 46,964,842 of CM055069.1, read as the reverse complement.
GGTTGAGATGATAGTGGGTCCCTTGAATTTAATAGGCCTGGTTGGAAAATAGTAAAATCTAACGGATGAAAATGATCAAAGGGGTTGATCTAAGGGTAGAAAACTTGATAGTACTAATAACTTGATACTATTAATAATTTAGTAGCCGGACCATATATATATATATATATATATATATATATATATATATATATATGCATATTTCAGTTATGGTGCTTTTCAAAGCACCTATTAAATCCTAAGAGCTCAATATTATCTTAATTGCACATTTCTTTATCCAAAAACTGAAAATTCACAAACACCAATAATTGTTTTTAAAAATATAAAAACTTAATATATATATATATATATATATATATATATATATATATATATATAGAGAGAGAGAGAGAGAGAGAGAGAGAGAGAGATCGGTTATTGTGCTATTGATAGCATCAAGTATTCGATGCTATCAAATTTTTTACCGTAATATTTATTATTTTGATTATTTTCATCTTTTCGTCCATTAGAACAAACCTAAGTTTTTGTACTAAAAAAAGGTTATTGTGCTATTGATAGCATCAAGTATTTGATGCTATCAAATTTTTTACCGTAATATTTATTATTTTGATTATTTTCATCTTTTCGTCCATTAGAACAAACCTAAATTTTTGTACTAAAAAAAAAAGGAAAACAAAAAAAGAAACAGGGTACAAATAATTAGCTCGGGAAAGGACAAATTTACCTACTTGTTCAATTAATGTTCTGAAGATTTAATCAAAGGATAAGGACCCACAAAATAAAGAAACTAATTGCAACACACAACTACCTATAATGAATTTGATAAATACTCGATGTGAAATATATCTTTTTCAAGGAAGAGAAATATATTTATGAAAAAATTATTGTTATGAGAATATATTTCATAGTTAAAGCATTTTCAAAGGTACACATAGTGTTTCTTAGTTCTCCCTTTGGGCGCGCATGTGATCCTGTCTCGTACCAATGCAATGAATTTAAAGCACTAATTTGGTTAAGTGAAAATATTTAAGCGCTTTTCACAACATAATATAAGAGCAAATGCATGGAAGCTTATTCCGAGCTTCTCGTAGAACTCAGACTTTTTTATTTCGACCGTTATTAGAAAAAAAAAGTAACCGCGAGAGAGAAGAACATAGAAGTGAAGATCTAGATCTAGTTGTTCAACAGTTCTAACAAGTTAGGACTTGACTAGTTGTTCAGCTCTAACAAGTTGGGATGCACTTCTTGCACTTGAAAACGCACTTCTTGGGGAAGCGCTTCCCCGCATCGCTGGGCTTATCGAGGCCGCACTTTTTGGTGCAAACCACCTTCTTCTTCTGGCAGTATTCCGCGGTAATGCACCTTGTAGAAGAAGCCTGCTGCATTGGCTTGTGATCGATCCCTTCTTTCTCGCCAACTTTCACTGATTCTATATTTTTTGCACCATTTTCATCACCCTTTGACCATATGCCTCCCTTGGCTTTTGCCAAAAGCACTCTCAGCTTCCTAACTAAGCTCGTGGAGAAACTGTTCTTCTCAAAAGCTGCTGGTGTGCTGGCATTAATAAAATCAGCTGTGAGTAGAAGAAGCATGATTAGAAGGCAGAATCGCTTCATTTTTCAGTGCTTAACTAGTTTTGATATGTTAATCTAAATTACTTGTCTAGTGCTCTAATGTTGCACATTATGTGTATGTATATATAGAGGGTGAGATTTGGCATGGTGAATTAAGGTGTAGATATATATGGTGTGATCCAACTGATTAGTAGAAGTGGAAAATAAGTGTGAATAGATGAACATGAGAGTTGTGACGTCCAAAAAGTTTCGCATTTGATGAAAACAGTGAAAGTTTATGATAATCTAGCAGCTCCACATCTGATGAAAAATATAAAAAGTTTGTAATTTTTCTATAGTCTTATTCAGTTCTAATAATAATAACTGAGCTTAAATATTTTATTTTTAATAAATTATTAGTGTTGACACTGGACTGTTATATATGTAAATCTGTGCATTTTAAGCAAGATTACTAAGGATTTTCAATACCATAGTAATATTTTTTGCTTAAACTAAATGACAAATTATATAAAATATTTATGTAACTATTATTTCTATTAATAACTTAAAATTTTTGTAGAGAATAACATTTTTGGCATATTATCAAAACAGCTTCTAGAGTAATGCTTAGCATTTCTTTTACAAGGATGAAATGATTCTTTTATAATATATTTATTTTAGTTTTTTTTTGGTTAGTGAATAAAATGCAACACATGCAAAAATAAATGGAATATTAATCGAAAAAACAAATGAAATAGTAAAACCCAACATTTTAATTCGTCCACTCGTAATATTTCCCAAAATTTGTGCCAAACTCAACAAGAAGGAAAACAAAACAATGAGTTTAGATTTTAACTGTTATTGGTTCACCGAGGATAAAGTGATTTTCGATCGTATATATTTATATTTGATGTTTATTTAGTTCATCGAAAATTCACCTTCTAGTGGAAACTCAAATCCCCCTAGGAATGAAAGTTAAGTATATTAAAAAAAATTGTGGAAAAATAATAAAACAATAAGAAACTTTTTTTTTTTATACTACTTATTTCCTATCAAACAAACAAAAGAACTGAGAACTTTAGCTCCATAAATATAAAAACAAATAATATTTATTACTTGAACTCTTGTTCATTCCAAAGTCCACTTTGACTTGGAATTCATTATTGGTAAAACAAGCAGGCCCTTAGCCTTTTATCTTAGTTGAGCTAGCTTGGGCCCCCAACCTGGTCCGGCCCATTATGAGAATTATTATTATTTTTTCTTTATTTTTTTAGAAATTATATCATATATTAGAAAATTGAGTTTCATCGAGGCAAATTTAGTAGCTTGAAGTTGGCTAAATTTGTAACCAATTTAATCAACTGATCTAAATATTTTGACATTTACATTGCTACCTTTTACTTTTAACTTTTATGCATGATATATGAGTACGTGACATGGTGTGACACACCAATAATCCCATATCGGATAAAAATAAAATTGTGGTTGAGTATATAAAAAATATGAACATTAATAATAATAACTGTGTTTAAACATTTTGGACTGTGGTTTGAACCCAAGTAATTATATTTGACATTAGCTAGAGCTAATCATCAGTTAGAAATATATGATGAACGATAGGCTTATACGACATCTAATGTAATTATATATATATATATATATATATATATATATATATATATATATATATATATATATATATATATATATATATATATATATTAATAATAATAATTGCGTTACAGACATAATTAATAATTTGGATACTGTTTATATCTTGTACACTGTACTATCGTTATCTTTCCATTTATCAAAATGGTACCCAAATTAATGTTTATGTTTTGAACCCCCAAAAAAGTTGGCCTATATGTATCTTGTCACGTACACATTTTTTTTATGATTCTTTTTCCTTGGATAATTAAGAAGAGAGAATATGCCCCTCTGTGATTCTTGGTACTCACATTTCACATGCTAAATTTAAAATTTGACACAAATTAAAAATTAATTCATTAGTTGATTGGAACAGTCACATACTTGTGTACACAAATTGACATATTCTTCTAGGATAACTAAAAATAAAATAAAAAAATAAAAATTAATTTCTAATTCTAATTGTTGATAATTATTGCCTTATCCACCTCGAAATGACACATCATGAAGATAATATTTCAAAAGGATTCTTTGTGGACATTGAGATGGTAACATGCGACAACTTATAAAACTTCTTAATTAATTAGAATAAACGTAACTTTCCACGATATTTAATTATTCATAATTATTTAATATAATTCTGAGTTTAATATTTATTTTGAAGTAATTAATCAGTTGAAAATTATTGTATTAAATCTATTGAAGTAAAATATGTAGAAATAAAAAACCTTCATGCGTGGGTTTTTGCGTGCTAATGATGGTGATTAATTAAGATGCATTGGTTAAGAGTGGAGTATTATAACCCTAAAAGATGGATTATTCCTAATCAAAACATCACTTAATCCTTTAAATGATCGATCTACAATAAATTTAGGGGGCCTATTATAGAAACTTATCTTTCATTTATACAGTAAATTATATAGTCCATTTTCTATTATTGTACCTGTGATTTTGTTATAAGTAACCTCCTTTGCATTTCATTTGTTTACTTTTGTGCTCTTTACTGTTCCATTCATAAAAACTGCGATTTAAAATAAAATGAATTATTCCTCTAATTTTAACACCAATTACTTTTTTTTTTAAAAAAAAAACAACATATTATCTGTTTAATTTATTTTTTAATATAATTAGACTTCGAATTTGAGACTTCATATGCTAATTAATATTTTTTTTACCATTTGCGTTAGAAACGATCGTGGCATAAGTTAAAGTTACAGTTTGCGAATCAATTAAGTAAAAGTTATTCTTGAGGTTAAAATTAAACATCGGAAAGTAATTATTCGCAAACTTAACTTCGAAAAATTGGATAGTAAAGTTCAAGTTATTGTTACTTAAATGATATATATAGCCCATTATATATGACATAAAATAACTCTTTTCCAATATTAATTTCCTATCATGCATATACCATGCTAAAATTATCCCAACTCATGGTTTAATTAATTAAATAGTATCCCTGCAAATTTTCCAAAATTTATGTAACTTATTAAGGAGCTATATAAATCTCTTTTAACACATCAATCATATATTAATTAATTACAAGTTTTCTATAATATTATTTTTGTGAAAAGTTGATGCACTAGTATTTATAATAAAAAAAAATTACCTTTTTTTTTATTTACAACTATAATATTTCGTTTACTTTGTCATAAAATATTACTAAATCTCATGATAATACACAACATTTCCACTCAGATAATTAAAATATATCGAATTTAATTAGTCAATAAACATGTGGAAGTTGTTTTTGACCGAACCTCTTCCACGCAACTTTTCTAAATTTCACATTAATTCAAACTATTCATAGACTATCATCTACTATCCATAGTCTTGGGGCCCGAACTTTTTACTAGCCACATAATTTTAATAATATTATTTTAGTACATTTTTCAAATAATAAATAATTTTTAATAATATTAATTATTATTCATTTGCATCATCAGTATAGTAAAAAGAGCAATGCTACATGTACACCCCGAAGGGGTGTATATCATACACCTCCACCATTTTAATTGTGGCGATATCTTTTACGGGTCACATCGATTGACCCATCATCACACCCCACCCATTGGATGGGTGGGGTGTGTGATATACACCCCGAAATGGGTGTACAAATATCATTTCCCTAGTAAAAATACTATGGGCTTTGCTAGGTGTACACCCCATAAGGGGTGTACATCTTACACCCCACCCCATTTTGGGGTGGGGTTTTTTTTATTGGTCACTTCGATGTGACTAATAAAATTCATCTCATTCCAGGATGGGGTGGAGTGTAAGATATACACCCCTTATGAGGTATACACATATATATACCCAAATACTATAATCACAACACTTGTATCATATTAGGAAAATGCTAGATGTACACCCCAATGGGGATGTACATCTTACACCCACCCCATTCTGGGGTGGGGTGGATTCCACTCGTCCCATTGATGGGATGAGTGTAGGAATACCCACCCCAGAATAGGATGGGTGTAGAATATACACCCTATTTGGGGTGTACAAGTAGCACTCCTCGTCATATTAATAGACCGGTTAGCTTAGCTGTACAAGTATACACTTGTGCTTGTATGATGCGCTATTTGGTTTGAGTGTGAGTTGTGTATTTTATGATATTTTAACCGTTTATTATTTCGTATTATTTTACACATTATAATAAAATTAGGTTATAGAGATATGTCGTTGTGACATTTTATATAAGTGTCATATCTATATTTTATCTATATTCAAAATTAAATTATAGAAATATATTTTTGGGACACATTACAATAATATATCGCTAGACACTTTTTTCAAATTTTAAAAATACTTAAAAGTATCGCTATAATAGTAACAGAGTATCAAAGTAGGAGGTCATTAGTTCGAGTCCCACTAGAAGGTGGTCCTGAACTCGAGTCCCATTTAATTAAGTTCACATTTTGAGTCTATTAAAAAAAATTCCGAATCCATATATGAGAGAGTGTGTTGAATATAAAATATATAAAATATCTCAAATACAACGTGAAGGAGAGTGTTGAATATAAACTATATAAATATCGTTATCGAACAACAAAGATTATTTCATATAATTTCACATTAGAATATCACGATTGCTGTAATTTGACAGATAGTTTCATATAATTTCACATATACGATTTGTAAATATAGAAGAAACTTTGTCAATATGAATTGAGAGAGAAATCTCTTACCTACAAATATAAAAAAAAAAAAAAAATTATATTTAAATTTTGTTTGTATAGATAGAAATTTTTTTAAATAAATATTTGTGTGGATAGAAAAATCTACATATCTCGGAAAGACAATTTTTTTTTAAAAAAAAATAAATATTTTTTTTGTAAACTCTGAACTTAAATACAGCGGGTGCATGAGATGCACAAATACATAACAGGGTGCAGTTAACAATTTCAAAGTAATGTAGGTGTGTAGGGTGCGGGTACATTTGCGGATTGCGGGTACGTTATCGGGTAAGCGTTCCTCGGAGGCGACGACCGTTCCGCGTCCCGACAAAAACCGACACCGCTTTCCGACCACGCGGCGAAGCGACTATATCTCCTCTCTCTCTCTCTCTCTCTCTCTCTCTCTCTCTCTCTCTATCTCTATCTCTTTCCTTTCTCTCTCCTCACAACGTGAATCACCCTTTCTTTCTCTTTCTCTTTATCTTTCTCTCTCTACATTATTCTTATTCCTCTTCTCTCCACGCTATTCTCGTTCTCGGGGACTTATTCTCGGGTGGATAAGTGTACGGGCGAGGCGAATATCAAGGGATGTGTTCGTATACATGTAATACATGCGAATATATAGTATTAATGGAGTAAAGGAAGGGGCTTTCCATTTTTGGGTGGTGCGGAGAATCATATCCCACTCGCTTTTCGACTAAGAACAGAGCACGGAATAACTATTCCACTCCCCCCCCCCTTCTCTCTCTCTTATTCTTATTCCCCTTCTCTTTTTGGGTAAAAATTGTTTTTTTTTTTTTTTTTTTTTTTTTTTGTGTGTGTGTGTGTGTGTGAGAGAGAGAGAGAGAGAGGGAGACAGAGATGGGCAGTAAGTATGAAGGGAGATCAAATTTGCAATCTTTTTTGGATTGCATCACTCCTGCAGTGGAAACCCAGTTCCTCCCCAAGGTGATTTTTCTCATAAAAATCCCTCTTTTTTTTTTGTTCTTTTCTTTTCTGGGGGTTTAATTCTATGATTTGCATGTGGGTTGTCAATATTGATGAGTGTTTATGATTACATTTGCAGTTTCCTCTTTCAATTATTGTGTGTGATATGTTACATATGTAGTAGTAACCTCCTAGCTATGTGTTTGAATTATGAAAACATGAAATCTATGCTTTATTTTAAGACATCAATGTTCCCCTGTGAAATTGGATGGTGAATCCTCACAGTTTGGTTATGTGGATCATTTGATTGCAGCAGCAGCCATGCTTTCATGCATCGAAAGCTCGCTGGCGAGCTGCAGAATCTGACACTACTGAGTGCTTCAGCCTCGCGGAGCTTTGGGAACAGTACTATGAGTGGAGTGCCTACGGCGCCGGCATCGCCGTGCGCCTCCCGAACGGAGAAAAAGTAGTCCAATACTACGTGCCATACGTATCGGGCATCCAATTGTACACCGAGAAAGCGTTTACTGCGTCTAGGTTGTCGATTATATCCTGCTAGTTCGCGCATTGATCACCCCCCGTAGAACAATTGATTAGAGTCTTTACGGTTTTTCGTTGTAGGAGTTTTAATGGAGATAGTGGTGTCGAGTATTGGAGCGACGACGACGACGAAAAGGAGAGGCTGTCGAGGTCGTGGAGTGCGGTTTCTGAGGACTCAGGCTTCAGCTATGAGGGTTCATGGGTGAATCGGAAACGGCTCGGGCATTTGTACTTTGAATTCTTCGAGATTTGTTCTCCTTATGGAAGGATACCGTTTGTCGACAAGGTTGCCATTTGTCGATAACGTTTGCTTCGTGATCTTAGTCCGAATTTCTAGTTTATCTGATTGCTAAATGTTTGGTCTGTCAGATATATGAATTAGCTCAGAACTTTCCGGGATTGACGGTTCTTACGAGCGCGGAGCTTTCTCCCGCTAGTTGGATGTCGGTTGCCTGGTATGCTTAATAAATATTTGTGTTTGTCTCTTTTCGCTCTCCTCGATTGTAATTCAAACACACTCCTCTTTGGCTGATCAGGTACCCGATTTATCATATTCCGACACTGCACACTGTGAAGGACTTGTCCGCGTGCTTTTTGACTTACCATAGCATCTCCTCATTATTTCAAGGTAAGTTTCTTTTACCGTATATTTTCGGACGTAATCACCGCATCATAATTCACGGAATGCAATTCAATTGTACGATCATCTCCGAGAAACTGCAATCAATCAATCTGTCGGAAAATTGCAGTCTGTTTTTTCTTTTCTAATCTGACGATAACAGTGATAGCTTTGCTGCGATTGCTCTTTGCAGAGAACACGGCTGAGAGCGTCGCGAAAGGTTTATGCCGTGCTAATGGTGAAGAAACCGGAACTAAACCTGACGAGAAGGGTGCCAGGTTTTCTCTTCCTCCGTTCGGGCTCGCGACTTATAAGACGCAGCAGGGGAGCCTCTGGAACAATCCGGAAACCGGAGATAACAAGAGGATGGTCTCCCTATTTAGCGCCGCAGATTCCTGGCTAAAGCAACTGGGAGTCCAACACCATGACTTCAACTATTTCATTACTCACCCCATCTGAATCGAAATATACAGTTGCTTCGAGTCTGAAATAAGTACCTTTTTTTATGTGGGAATCACAAGCCTTGTTGATTTCAGTTCAGTAGATTGAGTCTCAAGTGTAGAAACAAACTTTTGTTCAGAGCTTTTTCAGTTTCTGTGTGTAGTTTCGTAAAAGCCGGATTTTCTGGGCTGATTTGGTGAAGAGAACTAACTTGTACATAAAAATGTTGAGAATATGTTAATTTCCTTTTCCTTGTACAAGTGATTTTATGGTTTGTTTCGCATTGATTGTGTTGATTTTATAAATTTGCTGAGCCTCTGATTGGGATTTCGATCTTTTTTTAAAAGAATCTGCAGGTATGATAAATAAATTTTTTGTAAGAGCAGTTTTTACTCAAGCAAGAAAAATTAATCTGTTGGTTCTAAATAAGAACCAAATTGAAAATTTCTAGCTTAAACCTGCAAGAAAAGGGATTATTATTAAAGTTTAAATAGCATTAAAAAAAAAAGAGGAGATTTTAATTTGATTCTGAATCTCATAATGAAAGGAGAGATAAGTTGCTTTCAAATATCACCAACACTCTTTTGCAAAAGGAAACTGAAATTGAGACTGAAAATCACATTTTGCAAAAGGAAACTGAAATCCCAATCAAACGTCATGATTAAAGAAATTCTAAATGAAATTGAAATCAAAATCAAATTTTACAAGCTTAAAATATTACAATTAACACTCTTTTAGAGCGAAAATGACTAAATTCTTACAAATAAAGTTGCGAGTGCAAAATGAAAATTCTCGTCTAACTCATAATTTTCAAAATTTTGATGTTCTTTTATATATTCTCATTCCAATAATTTATGCATAATTTCTCTATATCATATAATTACAGATCAAAAGTAAAATTGATGAGCATTTAAAGTTGGCGTGACTTATTCAACTAAAATTAATAAACATTTGGACGGAAAGGGACTAAATTGGAAAAAAATAAAGTTAGGGACCAAAGTAATACTGAAGTAAACTTTAGGGAGCAATGTTGCAATTTAACACTGAATAATAAGCATATTTAGTCCCACATCGGCAAAATACGACGAAGAACGCTCCATTAAATACGGCAACCGATAGACCTCTATCACCGAGTTCAGCAGCGCGAGCTTGTAACCCGAGCGGGGGTATTTGGGTGGGCTCGAACATTGGGTTATACGGGTCGGGTCTTGGTGAGTTGGAGCGCTAAGTGGCTCGCCCGGTCCAAGTTGGGCAGTGTGCCACGTGGCTCGAGCGTAGGCCTGATGCCACGTGGCATCTAGAGGGGAGGGGAAAGCGTGAGGCTGGTTTCACAGAGCAGCGTTACCTCCCGCTCTTAACGGTGGGCGGATAACGGGCCGCTGCTCCGCGCACCCGCTATGATTCAATCCCGTACGTCAATGGACGGCCCATTTTTTTTTATTTAAAATGGGCCCTATTAATTTCGGCCGCCACGCCCGTTAGCCCAAAGCCCATACCAAATAAATGGGCCTTCTTCAACAGCCCACATCATATTTGGTTTCACAGAGCAGCGTTATCTCCCGCTCTTAACGGTGGGCGGATAACGGGCCGCAGCTCCGCGCACCCGCTATGATTCAATCCCGTACATCAATGGACGGCCCATTTTTTTTTTTTAAATGGGCCCAATTAATTTCGGGCGCCACACCCGTTAGCCCAAAGCCCATACCAAATAAATGGGCCTTCTTCAACAGCCCACATCATATTTGTTTTCTCTGTACGAACACAATAGTTTCACAACCCCACAAGCTTGTTAATATGGTAACTAAAAGGCACTTACTTTGAAAGATTCAAAAAAAATTCTAAAGTGCTTTTGATCTTCTCTCCTCTAATGTTGCAGTACTTATTTGAAGGGGGAAAAACCATTCTGAAGTAGCAAAAAAGCTTTTTAAAGTGTCATCGAATTCGCAAGAAAAGTTACATCAGCAGTTGCTAGCTTCTCGAGCAAAATATACAAAACAGAACATTGTACAGTAGTACCCAAGTTCAAATAATTGGTTCTTGGTACGAAAGGAAAGCTAAATCATCGCGGCTTCGACGCTTATACGGGAAAAGTTAGGCATTCCTCGAATGAAACAGAGCGATGAATCGGTGAATTCCAGTAATCTCCATGATGCTTTTTTGTTCAATTTGTATTGGAAGGAGTATAACCAATGCTCCGTATAATTGCATGGCAAATGTAGCAGCCTCGCCATCACCGGTCATTTTCTCATGCTTTATCACTTAAACTGCGGTAATTCACCATATAAATAGCTAATAATGTAATTAGCGCACCGCCCAGCTGAATAGGCGAGAAAGTCTCGCCAAGGTACAAGAACCTGTTAAAGAAAGGAAAAAGAGTAAATAGGTATCAAAATGTGCATCCGAGGCGCATAATACATCTTAATAACCGATAACGGTAAAGAAACAGCGTCTTGCGAGGAAAGGAGACCAAAATCTTCCGAACATGATAAAGCTCACCCGAAAATCGAAGCAAACATTGGAGTCAAAAATGTGAGGGAGCTAAGTTTGGTCAAGCTACCTGCACATGTATTTACAGGTATGATTAATCGCCACAGCAATCTAGGAAACTAAAATAGTCTTATACCATAAAACGAATCTTGACCACTTAATTTATCATTTAAATTCTGATTAGATCGCTCAAAGGCTAAAATCAATTTAAGCCCCTAAGCATTCAAATCATTGCCTAATATAAATTTAGAAATCCCTGATGTCGCATAATAACATAGAAGGACCTGACCTTTAGTTGCATTATAGAAGTATACACCATAACTGACAGCACTTCCAAACACGGAGGTGTAGCAAAGTGCTAACAGATCACTCGAAGAAAGCTCCATCAAATTTCCATTCACCGCAGGATCATGATTAAGGATGGAGATCGCCACCAGAGGGAGTCCGCCGATAATCATGTGCTGTTAACGGTGATATTATAGCATCAAATAAGTTACGGCGAACCACATTACATTAAATTATAAGTTACTGAGAAGATTTACAGTAGTATAATCAGCAAGAACTGATTGTGACAATGAGAGTAAGTTTGAAGTGAAGCATATTATCTTTTCCTTGGATATTAAATTGAAACTATTGGCATTGTTCATCCTATCTAATTCCGAACATACCCATCCAGTTGCCATGACAGGATCAGAATATTTACACACCCAACGAACCATGATGGTCCCAACAGCCATGCTTTGGGCCGCAAGAAGCATCCACCATTCTCCACTTCCCCATATCGATGAGGTGCTTCCGTCAAACGAAATTGCTGGGACCTATAGAACGAATGTGTATCATTGGCAAAACAAAAATTAGGCGCAAGATAATACATAAAAATGAGAATGAATGTATAGCCTTTCTCTTCCAGTTTGTCACGACTTTCTCTAATTTCCAATATTATATCCATCTGAAAATTGGGTAAAAAAAGAAAGAAAGAAGAGAAACAGAAGGGACCTAAAAATGGTGTGTTCTGACAAAAGTGTAGCTTAAGAAGTATATGAAATTAGTAATAAGCTATAGGAATGCTTCCCTCAAGAATTATATGCATGCAATAAAACTACCACACTAGCACAACTCATTGATTGATAACATAGAAATAGGCACGTAGGAATGCTGAAAGTCGATATAGGGGATCAAAGATATGTGATCAAAGAAATTATGCGACACTGTGCTGTTGACCTTTATCGGTGGAGAGCATTTCAACCCTATAAGAAACAACCTCAAGGAGAAGAAGACCAACGACACCCAGCACAAGCCCAGCTGCTCCGATTGCACCAATTGATTCTCCAAATAATAGCGCTGCAAGAATTGCTACAGTTAAAGGTTGGGAATCAATGATGACCTGCAATTTGGATTTTCAATAGAAAGTCAGAAAAGCGAAAAATAATCACAAAATGCATTTATACTTTTGCCGATATAAATGGTCTGGCTTTCATCATACCAGCTTAAGGCAATTTTTAGAAAAATGTTAAGAGCAACATATTTTGCATAAGATAGATGAATCCCCAAACTGAACAAGATTCAAAGATTAAACAAGTGTTGTGATACTTCCAGACAAAATTATGTGCAAGACTCTATTGCTGCAGCTTACACGACTTTCTGATTCATAGCAAAAGTGTACATCAGTTTGTTTAGTCAAAATAAAATATACTCTGAAAATGTTTCTTCAAGATGCAAAATGTACAAAAAGAGCCTTCCTAGTTTTCAAGATGGCTGCCAACAGCAAATGTTAATGTCGTATATTAGCGCACATCGAGAGATCCATATTGTTCTGACACTAGAAATTGTTCTTCTCCCTTACTTCGATGTATCATACAACATATGATATTTAAAGTATAATGCAAATGGTTTTGTAGGAAAAGGTAGAAAACCTCATAGATATAGCAAGTAACAATCTTAAACTAGAACCGAGTAATGCATTGGATAAAGCATCGAGAGAGAGAGAGAGAGATGTTGATCATACACTTCCCAATCCTGCCGACGTCCTCTGCAAACCCTCAGCAAGAAACCCCTGACAATCCAAAAACCAAACATAGAAGACAATGAGAATAACCAACCACATTGCTGATATCATAGGAAGAGCAATTAATGCCGAGCACACTTGTAAAGCTTACTTTTACTTCTTTTCTAACATGACGAACCCTAGCCCACCTGAAAGCAAGCGGCGTCCACGACGCCGAACGCGAGGATCGACGCCCACGCGAGCAACCCCGACGGTTGCTTCCTCCCCCTGGTCGCGGCGAATCCGATGAGAAGCGCCCCCGCAGGGATCAAGCGGAATGCGGAGACGAAGAACGGCCCGGTCTTGGGGATCACCTCCTTCATGGCGACCATGGCGGAGCCCCAGAAGAAGAAGGGCGATACAAGAAGCCCCCACTCCAACACCTTTTGAATCAGGCCCTCCTCGCCGGAACCCTCGGCGGCGGAGGCGCCGCCCCCCTCGATCTCGAACCCCGCTGGGGCCTTCTCCTCCAGGAGCCGATCCGCCTCGGAGGAGGCGGCGGCGCACTCGATGTCGGAGCCGGTGCCGACGCAGTCGACGGTGGTCGGCGGGGCCGGCGACGTCATCTTGCTGCTTCCGCCGCTGCCTCCGCCTCCGGCGCCGGTGGCTAGGGTTCGTGATCTCGGAACCCTGGAAACCCTAATCCTAATCGGAGGAGGAGGAGGAGGAAGAGGAGGGGGCGATTTGGGGGAGGGGGAGAGGAGGGGGGTTCGGGGATTGGGGAGGAGGAGGAACGCGGCGGAGGAGGTCGACATGGTGGAGGGGGGAGTTGGAGGTTGACTTTGAAAGCAAAGATTTGGTCGCGTTGACTCCCCTCTTCTTTTTTATTGAATTGTTTTGATCGTTTTGATCGAAGGAGAAAGGTCAAGTTTGAAGTGTTTTCGAAGCGAGGTTTCGACGAAACAGAGGAAAGGGATTTAAAGCAAAAAAAAAAAAAAAATATATGAAAAAAAAAAAGAAAAAAAAAGAGGGGAGTGGGTAGGTGTACGACTCCCACCTCCACCAACGGTTGGAATTGTGGCTGGGATTTTTTCTCCGGAATTGAATCCCTCATATTGTTCTCTTTCTAATCCGCGCTTGAAATTTAGTCAGGTTTGATTCTTTCTCTCTCTCTCTCAAAAAAAAAAAAGAAAAAAAATAAAAAAATAAAAAAAATCATGCATTAGCGTTAAATGATCCTTCATACAAAAAATTGTGACTATTAATATGTTGGCTTCTCGAATTTTAGAGAATTTATCAAATAAATCAAATAATAAATTTAAAGATACTATAGCAAAATCTTAGGAACACCTATATAACAACACATCCTACATAATTTTTCATCAAATTGGAGCAAAAGCATATTGAAAATGTGGAAACCGAAAAGGTAATTTTATTCTCATTGCTCTGAATCCAACACAATATTTTATGACCCTCTAAATTGTAGGTACAACTCCAAGCTTATTATTTTTCTGGTACACTCAAATGACATCTCAACACAGCTAAAATAGCTCTCTGTTTCTAATTTGTGCTTGCGCACTTTCCACACAGCTAAATCTTTTTATTGTCAGCCTCTCACTCTCTCTCAGTTTGGTGTCAACACATACATCTTGCAAGCATGAGCTGCCACTGTAGCTGAGAGCTGCCCCTGAACTGATGATGTGGTTGTGTGCTGCCCAAAAATTGAAAAAAAAAAAGAAAACAAATTTGTCAGATAGAGGAATGATGAAATTCAGATGAAGTTAATTTGTCAGTCCAGAATCAGACACTACTTCAAATCAGAGTTTCTGTTGTTAGTTCTTAAAATCATATGCTTTGTTTGTTTTTTATCTGAAAGTTGAGTTGAATAAGAAGAACTTACAGCCCATAGGTCGCGAGCCGCAACAGCAGTTGATGATTGGAGCCCGATATTCGACCAGTTTGCTGTAATGGATGCTTGAGAACCTGATCTGTTCCATAGAACCACAGCCACTCTCCCACCACTAAGTGACCCAGCCCAAACCTACACACACACAAAAATAAGATCAAAAGTAAATTTAGGCGAATATATATACAAATCATGTAAACAGTAATCATCTTAGATGTATCTGTTCTGTCAATAGCAAATTACGTTCACAGTAAAATTCAGTATATCCGCTTTGTAAGTGTAATTATTAAGTTGATTTAGATCGACACACCTCTAGACCACCACTTGATTGCACCTTTTTACCCTGAACCCCAAGCTTATCTGTGGATACCATAATCCCACATAAATATAACATCATCATAGTAAAAGTAAACTTGTAGTAGCATCAATTTACACTAAATTATTGTCTAAGAACCTTGATTAACCGCGATGACCTCCGAATTGCCGAGTATGTCCTTAGTATCTTGGCTCATTGAGCGGAGATCGCACCCGATTAAAAGAGGCGCCTGCGCATTACCAATCAACAAAATATGAAAGTAAAAGAGTTAATTAGACCAAAAATATATCGAAAATGAGTAAAATGTTTGGTTTTGATTTAATCACCTTGATTAATGCCCAGATGCTGAAATGTGAGCGATACTCCTCCGTAGTCATACCACCATTTCCCACCTCAAGCATGTCCGGATCTGCATTACAAAATTTATGGTTAGTATAATAGTCTGGTTGTTGAGGCAGTCAGAAATACTTAATCAATTCACTTAAAGCGTGAAAATAAGTTTTTCCAAATGGTTGAATATGTGAGGTTAATTTGTTTGCCAAATTGGATAAAATGAAATATCTTACCGTTCCATCCGCCTGGTCCTGAATATGATGCCCATCTATCATTCTCATCAGCACGAGATGTCATGCTGAAAATTAGAAAATATCATTAATACTTGATTGTGACTTGCGATAAATAACAAAAATAATATATCGATATCGATAACTAAAAGCAGAAGCAGAAGCAGAAGCAGAAGCAGAAAACTAATTAGAACGGCAACAACCTGTTCCAGTTGTCTGCAATATCTTGTGTGGTTCTCCAACTGTTTCCAACCCCACGCGCCCATGTGGCTGGATCATTTTGACCCCTGCAGTTAATTAACTTCTAAATTATTCTTAATTATATATATATATTTATATTTATAAGATGTAATTTTGATGATTATTGTGGGATAATTTTATCTTACCATTCGCACAGAGAGAAAAAAATGCTCCTTCCACAATTCTGAAGAGCTGAGCTCATTTTATTGTACCTGCAGTATTTGTTATAAGCAACTGAGAATGAGTAAGTAAAAAAGAAAAAAAAAAAAAAAAATTGAGTGTTTTTCATGTAGATAAAAATTAACAAAATTTACCTCTCCTGTGGGCTTGTTCCAGGATTGTTGCAGTTATCATATTTCAAATAATCAACCCCCTTCAAAATAACAAATTAAAGGATAATAAATACATAGCCAAGTGAGAGAGAGAGAAAGAAAAGGAATATAGTTTATATATAAAGAATTAATTAGCTACTATTTTTTTACAGGACGGATTATAAGTTGTTTTTTGAGCTATGCTACATATACATTTCAAATAGAGTGTATATCATACATTCTATTTCATCTAAGAATGGAGATTTATCCACTGGTCACTTCGAAGCGACTAATGAAATTCACTTCATCCTTGAATAGGTCGGATGTAAAATATACATTCTATTTGGGGTGTACACCTAGCATTAACCTTATTTTAAATTATAGAGATTCTGAATGGATACATTAAAGTTGATTTAAAATATTTAAAGCGTCTAGAAACGAAATTTTATAAATTTTAAAAAATATTATCAAGTTGATTGAAGAATCGAAAAATGAACAATAAAAAATGAATAATCTTGTAAAAATAGATATTAGGTTTTCTCAATTCATGATCGAAATTATCAAATATTATCTAAATAGTATAAAAAATTTTCTAGCAAAAATTTAAACGGATTGGATTGCTCTACACCGTTAAATAAGCAAACGTCTTATATAGATCATAAAAAAGATCACTATATAAATAATTTTTAAAATTTATAAAATTTAATTTCTAAATACTTTAAATATTCTATATCAATTTTAATAATCTCGATCATAGATTCAGAATTTCTATCATCTAAAACAATAAAATCCTCCGTCCTTCTAAAAAAAATAATAACTGGACTCATATATAAATAATTAATGATAGAAATTAATTAATTATATGACAATAGTTTTATTTTTATAATTTATTAAAATCCAATAAATAGAGGCATACCCATGAGGCAAATGTTTTGGCATCTTGATCTTCATGTCCAAGTGAACCGGGCATTTTTCCACTACATGTTTGTGACCTAAAAATTTCATATATAACATAAACTTTTTATTAAGTCAAATATATATATTAAGAATTATTTGATTATTGATTATACAAATTAATTTGATTACAAAAAAAAAAGAGCTATATATGATTTCCATGATTATTAATTATCACCATATTTTTTTTTATTTTTTTTAGAAAAAAAAAAAGAAAAAGAAATGAAGAGTATTATTGATAATCGATTGATGTGGTTAAGTAAACCCAAGTACCCTGCGTCGCTATAAACTCCAAGCTTGAGCCCTTTTCCATGGACATAATCTGCAAGGGCTTTTAAGCCTGAGGGGAATGTTGATCCCTTAGCAGCTAAATTTCCCTGATAAAGAAAAATGTAAATAATTGTCTTTTAGTACAAATAATAAGAAAAAAATTTAAGTCGATTTTGTGTAATGATTTATTAATTAAACTAGCATAATGTTGGATGTTTTTTTAAAAATTTTTTAAGAAAAGTAGCTAATTGTTGTTATAAGGCCTTTTACAATTAACTTAGGGCGTGTTTGGTTATTTTATATTTTTGCAGCAGGAAAACAATTTTCTATAATTGGACTGCATTTCTCCGAGTAATATTTTTTAAATAAAATTTGATCAAATAGCACTACATTTTACAAAAATTTCATAATTTTAAAATAAGAATATCAAACTAAAATTAATCTCTAGCTTTGAAGTCTAGTACCTATTCTGCCCATGTTTGGTTGGGGAATAAAGAGAGAATAAGAAGGTTATCTCCCTCTTTATTCTCAAACACTAAAAAAAAAAAAAAAAAAAAAAGGGAGGATTGTTATACCTTTTTTAACGGGCTATTTCAAAATAACCCGTTAAGAGGGGGATAACAATTCCCTCCTTAGGTGGGAATAGGATTGTTCCCATCCGGAAATAACTTTATTTTTTTTTTTCTAAAATTTAAATTTAAATTTTAAAAATTTAAAATTTATAAAATTTTGAATTTATTTTTTTTTATTTTATAAATTGTAAAATTTTTAACTTTAATTTTTATAAATATAAAAAAATAAAAAATTTTAAAAATTTAAAATTTATACAAATTTTTAATTTTTTAAATTTTTTTATAGAAATTTTTTAATTTATACAAATTTAAAAATTAAATTTTTTGCATCCTCTTGCGCACATTCTTCTAGATAATTAAAATTTAATTTTTAAAATTTTATAACTTTTTAAATTTTTAACTTTAATTTTTAATAAATTTATAAAATTTTAACATTTATTAATTTTAAAATTTTAAAACTTATATAAATTTTTAAATTTTTAACTTTAATTCTTAATAACTTTAAAAATTTAAACGCTATTATTTAAATACTAAAATTTAAACTTTAATTTATACAAATTTTAATTATTATTTAATTAATATTTTATATTAATTAATTAGATAAAATATTATTATTTTAAAATTATAATTATTTATATTCTTACTATTCTAATCTAACTATCCAAAGGTTATTTCTTTTATTCCCAAAAACAATCTAATTTTAATCCAAATACAAAATTAATTTTATTTCTATTTATTTTTAAATTTATACCTATTTCAGATATAAAAAATTTTATACTTTTTATTCTCGAACCAAACATGACCAGAGGGAATTAAAATTAATTGGCCTCACCTGAGAGTCTCTGTTGAATTCTGCCCAGCAATCATCTGAGTTGGTGAACACAAATCCAAAAGAGAAAAAGGAATCAAATTATCTTCTCAATCACTTCAATCAAATAAAAGAGGAAAATAATACAGAGAGTACAAACCTATATTGATATATTCATAGCCCAACTTTGCAAGGCCACTATTTACCATTGCATCAGCTGCACCAACCAAGTCAAAAAAATAAAATAAAATAAAATAAAAAATCATAAGCACTTTGTTCAAAGGGCCACTAGAGTCATATTCAAATTAAGTTGCATGCGGAACAAGTCATTATCGAAATTAGTGGACGCTGTGTCTGTACGCTTTAAATGAATTGATTATTTATTTTTAACAGCTCAAATTTTTAGAATTAATAGTTAACACCAACAATCTAACAATTATAAGCAAAATTAGATATTTAATATTTATTTGTACTGCTGCTAACATAACATTATTGATTAGCTTAATGTTAGGCTTTTAGTTAGGTAAAATATAGTTAGTAGTTAATTGACGAATAAATGGACTTCGCTGTCGCAATTTTTCGATTTCGACGTGTCAACAGCCAAAAACAAGACTTTTAATGCGTTGGAGGATCTGATTGAATTTAGTTGTCCATTTAGGAAGAAAAAAGTTGCAGCATCTACCAACCTCATGCGAATTTTACATGTTAATTGTTATATTTCCAAGTATGTTTCCTAAACATTAAACTATATTCTTTATTCACAGTATAAAATTCATGCACACTGAGCCATGAACGTTAATTAACATCACATACAACATCCACACTGGGTCAAAAAAGCAATTGCATGTGCTAGGAAATTGCGAAAGTGCATGATTCGATCCATTCAAAACCTAGAGAGTAAGTAGATCGAGAATTATTATATATATATATATATATATTCGATGAAAACTTATTTGATTTACACACAAAATAAAACTCAAATCTACATGTTTAAGCATATAAATTAATTCCAAATATATATTTTTTAATATATATATATATATATATATATATATATATATATATATATAAAATTAGTTATTCATAAGATTAAATGTTAGAGTAATTGTTAGGATTTAGTTAGTTTTGTAATTAAATCTTAATTGGATTAGGATTAATATTTAAATCTGTTAAAGATAAATTAATTTAGATTTAAATATTAATTGGATTATAATCTTAATTTAAGTAGATTTGGATTTGTCTTTGGCGGAGTTTATATATATCTCTAATGTAGAGAGCATATAAATATATAAATATGTATGATCTTGAGGATGATTGTACGATACAAAAAAAAGAGAAAAGAGATTCAGGAGGAGGGCTCTACTATATTGCAGAAGAGAATTCTGTGTAATCGGTGTAATTTTATTTCACCCGCATATTTTCTCGTACGGGTTTATGGTAAAAATTTGATTTGACGTTTTCGCTGCGGAATCTCAACTCTAGACGGTACCGGAGCGAATTGTGGGATCGAAACGGATTGCGGATTCACATAATCTGGTACCGGAGCGAGTATCGAATTTTCCAATAGTAATTAATTAAATTTAACAAAACTTTGAATTATTCGTTTATATAAATGTCGACAGCATGGCATCATGTGAGGTAACGAATAGCATTAATCTAACAACATTGTGACCCATTCGTGATTAAATTTCCTCTAATTCGTCTGGTGAAATGTCTCCTATCATACTATCCAACATAGTAGTTAAGGAAGATACAACGTCGCTTTTAATGGCACTTTTCATATTATATATATATTAATCTGTGCATGGAATTATATCAACTATATATAGCCTTTTCAATCCTGTAACCTCTCGTTCACGGAAACTGATAATTACATATAAATTTAAATAATCCAGTTGAAACTATTTGAGAATTAATGTGGTAGTTTGAACTCGGAGAGAGTAAAATCAAGAAAAAAAAAAAAGTTTTTACATTAAAAGTAATTATAATATTATTTCTAAATATAAATTAAGTAAATGTACTTTGTAAGTAACTGCATTTAAGTTGTCATTAAAAAACATGCATACATGTAAGTTATAACTGTTATATTTTTAATTACATGTATCTTTAATTATATTATTATATTTAGATATTAGTGTAGTTTTTTTTTTCTCCTTAAAAGGATATTAATTAATGTGTTATTCTTATCCTTGGTTATATCAGTAAATATATATATATATATATATATATATATATATATATATATATATATATATATATATTCTTGTGGATAAGGTACGTACGATGAGATTCACACGAAGAATATATGGCACATACGGCGCCACATATTCCTAACTTGGTTTGTGAATCTTAGTTCATCTTGCACAATAAATGTTGAAAATAATTTTCAATATATGTAAGACCATTTCATTTGATATTTTCGTGGTTTTAAAAACACGATGAACGACTTATTGTATTGAGATATTTGGTATAATAAATATTTGGTAAAATATAATAAAATAATTTTGTATATTAGCTAGAATTAATAATGTTAACAAAAAAGGTATTCATATACTTAACTTTTATGTAAGATAGAAAATTTAAACTGAATTTTATTAATTATTTCTTTATAGAATAATTAATTATTTGTTACAAAGAAGTGTAAGAGAGAGAGACCTGTTTGTCGTATTACTTGCTCGTTGATGTCGCAGTAGAAGTGGTTCCAGCTATTCCACCTAAATGAAAATTATATATATATATATATATATATATATATATATATATATATATATATATATATATATATATATATATATATATATATATAGTTATTAAAATAAAACAAGTCCAAAAAAAAATATCTAATTAAATAAATTTAAATTGAGCTATTTAATTAATTCTCCTTTTTTTTTTAAATAACAAAAGTTTGGAACTTAATTATTAGTATTTTAAAACCAAAGTGGAGTGGAAAAAAGAAGAAACAAAAGTCAAATTACTCGACTTTTTGAACCAAATGGTTGTAGTAGGTGACTCCATATTTCCTCTAACCCAACTACTCATTGAAACTTTTTTGTTCAATATATATATATATATATATATATATATATTTAAAAGTACAAGATAAATTATGTTTGTGAATTTTTATATTATTAAATTTGTATTGAGATTTGTGCAATTGTAAAGTTAACTAAAGAGAGAAAAAGATAAAGTACAATTACACAAATTTCAATACAAATTTAATAATAAAAAATTCACAAGCATGATTGGACTTGTACTTTTAAAAATATATAAACTCTACTATATATATATATATATATATATATTAATTTATTTTTATTTTCCTTTATTTGTCCTCTTTGAACGCATAGGCCAAACTTATTCTTTTTTAACTAAATAATTCTCCAATTATTAACCATCTGAATTTAATTCAAAATGTAATTCCATCAATTGGAAATTAAAGCTATGCCTTAATTAAGTACACAAATTTATCCCTTTTTTTAGTTCCTCGAAAAAGTGAAAATAATATTTTCTAAAAAAAAAATACTCTTTTTCTACCGCTTTTATTTTCCATATAAATAATTCAAAATAGGAATAAATTAATGCCTTCTTTTCATTGAATCTAGAAAAATAAACTTTTCAGAAAACCTACGGATTTCGTAGTCGGAAAATTATTTATTTAGAAACTAATAAATACAGCCTTATAAGTAAGTGATTGAATTTTGAATAACCACTATTATTGTTATATACAAGAAAACATAGCTTTCACTAAATATATTATGCTATTTTATAATCTCTTCTACTTTCTACTATTTTCTGCTTAAAAAAATAAAAATACATCAAACTTTCACAATTAAATTTTCTAAAATAACCAACAACCATTCATCACACGTATTGCACAATCTTAAATCATAATTGACGATTAAATTTACTGTCTCTCTTTAGAGAGGTTTAATTTTCATATAATTATTATTATTCTTAAATATTAATAATACTAACACCACAAAAAATAAAAGAGAAAACCATATATATATATATATTCAATGCTCCTTTTTTATATATGGTACATAATAATTTTTGTATGCAGCTCATAATTATGTGAGGTTGCATTCTCACACAACCACTATCCACAGCTTCACCATTATCTATATATATATACATATACCTACGTGTATATATATATATATATATATATATATATGTATGTATATATACACGTACGTGCATGGTTAATTACGTAGGAACACTACTATACAATATATTTTATGCCTTATTGAAAATATAAATATATATGTATGTGTGTTTACCCCATTTGAGGAGTTCCACCAAGGCCATTCTCTAAAGCGGCCCTTCTTCGCCGCCGCATGATCGCCACCGTCGAATTCGAACCTCCGATGATCCTGGCCCCCATCACGGCCGTCGAAATCGCGAGGAGGAGGAGGAGGAGGAATAAGAGAAGGGATTCATGTGCCCTATAAGCCATAGCTATATATACACACACAAGCAAGCACTTAGTTCTCTCTCAAAGTGCTCCTCCTCGATCCCCACTCCTATGTAATTACTATACGCTTGTGATAGAGAGTTTGAGGAGAGCCAATGCCCCAATACACTTTATATAGGGGACTCACTACATGTTGGAAGGAGTAGTAGTGGACCCCCCACTTAAACAAACAAAAATATATACATAAATTTACTCCCCTCAGTTTTTTCACTGGGGACCTTCCTTTTTTTTGTCTTAGTGGTGGGAACTTTCCTTGCATAAGTTCATAAATTCATGCACTGTATCACCTGGGACGAAAATTTAGTGGGCTTGTTCATGTTCATTATGAAACTGTTTTATTCGCAGTTTATCATTCGACGCACGCACGTATTATAGAATTCTAGCTAGAAGAAGGCCTCTTCGCATTTGAACCACCACTGATTCAGTTTTTTTTTTCCTTTTTTCCTTTTTTTTTTTTTTTTTTTTGAGGAAAAGGCGGCAGTTTCATTCATTGCAAAAATGAATTTAGCTACAAGAGTCGAGGCAACCAGGCCTCCAGAAAAAAAAAGAAAAAAAAAGAAAAAAAAAAAAAAAAAGCTACTAAGGGCACGACGCGGACCAGGACTCGGACAGGTCCCGAGTTGAGGAGCACAGAGATCCCGGGTTGCGGGAGACCAACTCGAACTTCCTGCTGTTACGCTCCAACCAAACAGCCCACCAAGCCGCCGCGATAGCGATGAGGTCCCCTTATCCTCAGGTGTTCGAACTGATCGCGCACTCATCCCACAGCGCACTCATCCCACTGATTCTGATTTTTGTGTACATTGGCTAATTAGTTTGTAAATTTTCGTTGTCTCGTGTTTTTACTAATATATATATATATATATATATATTATTGGTTTCAAGGTAGCTAGTGTGACACTCATCTTTAAGGTTAGTGGTGTTGTAATGTATTTTACTGTACATGTATTAAAGTGTTGTCTCAAAGGTATTTATTACTAAATTAAACTTTGTATTCAAATCCTCTCTGTTTATTTATAGCTTTGTTTTCTAAATTTTTTTGAAAAAACAAATTCTATTATATAATTCTAATTAATTGTATCAGTACATTAAAAAAAAAAAAAATTATTTTAAAACAAAATCGTACATATTTGTTATATTCAGTTGTTGGGTCCAGTTGTTATGCACGTCGAACACCGAGAATACCCATTCCTCAAATCAACGCTTGCCACGTTTTATTAAAAGACACGTGGCAGATGGAAATAGGGTGACGATCCTGTGCGGTGTTTTGGGGCGGTGGATGATGCCCCGGGGATTGGTATCCTCGTCACGGGGGGTCGTGGAGTGAAACGGGTTTGAAAAAGGGTTTCGGGTCGCCCGAATAAGTGTACGTGTTCGGTGGAGCACGGCGTTTTGCGGTTTGTCCGTTGCAAATGCCCATTTGGGGATGACCCTCACCCTCATCTGTCCCCACCACCAAATTCACCGAATCTAGCCTACGAATGCAAATGGATTCGGTCGGTGGTTGCACCCGATCCGCTTGAATAGGACGGTTAATAGAGGGAAAAATAAAAATTAAAAATCAAAGATTCGCTCGGATTGGGTTAAAAAATAGAGTAATATATATATATATATATATATATATATATATATTGATCAGTTTTAATGTACTAAAAATTTATTTTTGTTCTGAGCTGTTTTGAATAAAACTGAGCATAATAAATAGAAAAATAATTAATCAGTTCCTAATATATTCCGATCAATTAAGATAATGGACAGTAGAAGCATAACTCATTAGAGTATTGAGTTGTAAAATTCATTTTCTATTTGATTTGCTTATTAATAAGCTAGTTCGCGAACAGCAAGCGATATTGTAATTAGTATTAGTGAATGAAAAGTTGAAAAAAAAATAAAATTTTAATTTAATAATTAAAGTTTACAAAAATATAAATTATTTTACATTTGAATTAGTCTAAATAATTTAAATAATAAATATTTATAATATATATATATATATATATATATATATATATATGAGCTTATTTCGAATCGAATATGAAATTATTTGTAAACAGCAAATTAAACTATATGAAGTCGATCGAATGCGAATAATTGAATTTCATTTTAAGTCGAACACAAACTAACTGAACTGGTAGCAAAAATATATATTAGAAATGACCTACTCAGAAATTAAAGGGAGAAATAGAAAGAGCAAAAAGTCGTGGTGATTAGACAAAGATGGAGCGGAGAAAAAGAAAGAGCATAAGATCATGGCGATCAAACAAAGGTGGAGAGGAAGACACAGCGTGCAGGGATATCGCTATCGTGCGTATATCGCTATCGCGTCTGCGCTGGTCACGACAAACACAGTGTTATACCTCCATTTGGCATAGCACTAACGAATTATATAGTAGATAAAAAGTAAAAAATAAAAAATAACTTTATATGTTTAGATCTCTTTGTTGAATTACGTACTTTTTAAAATTCAAAAGTAATTATTTTTTCTAAAAATTAAACAAACTAAAATTACTTTTTAAAATATGTTTTGAGGAACCGATCTAGTTGAGATCTAAAAGCAACAAAAATAAATGGATGGATGTGGACGTGCATGTATATATGGATGTATATATATATAGTGCTCAATGGATAATTGGGTGCCCATTTTCTAATTAAATGGAGCTTTCCCGTAACGCATGTTCTTTCATTATTATTGGTGATTGGTGAACAAACCTAATAAATTGACTATGTGTTTCTCTCACTAGAGAGAGAGTCAAACTCTGTTGAGAGCAAGTAAGGTGGTGTTTGATTTCCAAGAAAATATTTTAAAATTTAGTTTTTTATCTAAAAATAATGAATGAAAAAGTTATTTCTTATGAAAAAAATAGTAGTTTATTAGGCAAACAGTTTTTTATAGTACTACGTGGAACCAAACGACTCCTAATTAAAAGAAACTAAGAAAAATGGGCAATATAATTTTTTTTGTTGATATCTTTTGATTTGGGGACCATTTGATTTGATTTATGAATGTAAATCATATTCGACTAATCATTTGAGTAATATGATATTACTCTAAATCCCTTCGATTTCATATGGCTGCGATGAATCAGAGCAAAAGGTTCTGAGGTCGAGTTTCACGGTTTAAACTTTCGGAGAATGTATAGCAGTTACAACAAGTCGTGTAATGTTGTGGATTTTCATTTGATATCTTGGAATGTTGCATTAATTAAATTTGGACGATTAATTTGGGTTTATGTAGAACTTGGCCAAAAACTTGTGTTGAAACTCAAATTGAAATGGGTTTGGGTTCGAGTTAAATTAATGATACAAACGATTTTAATTGGTTCATTGGAACATCTTAGCCAAATGATAAGCTTTGTACGTAAGTTCCAAACTCCACTTCATTTTCAAACTAATTAATACAAGCAACACCTAATTCAAAGCCCATGATGTGGAGCTTATCCATTAAAAGCACACATTGCGTGGCATATGATGCATTATCTTGTTCACAAAATCTTGGAACTTATCAACTACAAATTTTTTGGCATGTTGTTGAGGGTTCTAAGGATGAACACAATAAGTGCTTTCGCATGCAGATGAGAGGATATATATACACTGAGGATAACACACATGGCATAGATATCATACACTGGATAGTGACATCTTAGTGTTTTGATAGATATGCCACATTTCCTTTCAGAAATTCAAAAAAATAAAATAAAATAAGTGTACTTTAAATTCCACATATATATATATATATATATATATGATGTAGTGTTTCAATTTTTTGGTATTATAAAAGTACTTTCAATTTGTCATTTTCAAGCTCAACAAGTCGCTAATATTTGCAAGCGATCGATCACCAACTTATTCGCGACGATTCTGTAATAAACATGTTCTAGCTCGTAGTCATTTTCAAGCTGATAAATCACATTTATCACTAATACTTAATTGCAAGTGATTGTGAATTTGTGTTCGAGACGATTTGAATGATCCCTCTTTCGTCTTGTGAGTTTAGTTTTGTTGTAGCTCTCGCACACGATTATGCTAAACTGTGATCTTAGTATGAGTTATTAGATGAGGAGAAAATCGAAGATGCGGTATTATATTAATATATTATTATTTGTTTTGGCAATAGTAGTGTGCTATTGCGCGCAATTTGTTACTAAGTGAGTTTGTAAATATTTTCAAAAAATAATTTCATATCAAATACAATAAAAAATATAATGAGAAATATAAAGATTTTTTTTTTTTTAATAATAACTAAACTAAAATATTAGTGTTAACGGAATGAATCTTTATACTACTTCATTATTTTAGATATATGAGTATAGATTAGGGAGGTCAATATGTATGGATAATTAAAATTTTATTTGAACCCAAATTTGAACGAGAACAAATTTATTCAATGCTTAACGGATTTAATTTTAGATACGGATATAAAAAATAAAAATCCGACATATTTAATTGAATTCAAGTATGAATTTTATCTGATCCGAACCTGAATTGAATTTATATTATAATATATATATATATATATATATATATATATATATATATATATATATATATATATATATATATATATATATTTAATGTTATATTTAATGTTATATTTTAATGTTATATATATATATATATATATAACATTAAAATATAACATTAAATATTACATTAAATATATATATATAACATTAAAATATAACATTAAATATAACATTAAATATATATATATATATATATATATATATATATATATATATATATATATATATATATATATATATATATATATATATATAATATTTAATGTTATAATTATTTGGGATTGTGATTTTTAGGTTGGGGTTCAGGTTTCAGATTTTGGATGGATTCGAATCTAGATATGAATTTTTATAATCTGATGGAATCGGATTAGGGTTGGGATTTGAATTTTTAAAAATGTACTCCGAATCCGACCCGTTGACATCAGTAGTATAGATTCTAGGGGCGGTTCACTATTGGAAAATTATTATTTGGATCCTTGTAATATATGATTATTTAAACTTAGTCCATTAAGGACCAATTAAAGCCCATTTCAACTACTTACAAATCAACCCAGGCCCATATTCCTAATTCAATTTAAGTCCAAGTAATAAAATAGCAAATTATGTTGATTTTTGAATTGGACCAGATCCGTTTAACTTTCTCCTAACAAATTCATAAATCTGCAAAGCAACGTTCAACAAAATTCAAAAAAATTATTTGCATCAACGAAAAAAGTGTTCGAAACTGTACTGTTTGTAACGGTAAAGGTCGAATTTTATCAGAAGAGTTTCCAAATCATAGTCGACGACGTAACAATGACTAAAATGTCGCATCAACATTGCATCTAAGTTTTGCTGAAAGAAACAAGAACATACTGAGCAGCAGCATAAAAAGCCATTTACTATTTATTAACAGAAGCAGATAAAGGAGCAGCACAAGTTCTCATCAACAGCAGAGTAGCTTTCAGCGAATTCGCGACAAGTTTTATTCAATTCGTCTTAAGATCACACATCAAAATGATCCAATTACATCAAATTTTATATGTACTCTTTAGGCAAACTAACTGCTATTCGTTTGTAGCGGTGTTAACACGAACATCCTGCACGAATGCGGGCCTACGGTGAAGTTCAGTTTGTTTACGAACTTCTTCTCCAGTGCCTTATGCTGCAGAAAACAGATGAACTCTCTAAGCCTGAACTTATAAGCCGAAGTTTTGCGAAAACAAAGAAATTGAGAACTAATAGTACCTTCCATAGGTCTCTTACTTCGACCTTCGTCTCAGGGGGGATACCGATATCGTCCCAGTGCGCGGTGATAGGGCTCTCGTTTGAGGACCGGTTCAACAACACGACCGCCGTCCTATAACCGGAAAGAGGCCCAGCCCAAATCTGCAAAGGAGAGTAAGTTACCTACTGATTTCAACTTTACAAAATGGCGCGCATTATTGAGCAGATCTTAGATAACACAGCAAATGGCCAACCTCCAGGTCTCCTTCCATCCTCACTTTCTTCGCTTGAATGCCGAGAGGATCTGTTCATTCAAAAGATCAAGAGATGCACATTTAACTTAGTCGAAAAGCGATACAAATTTCTAATAAGAAACAGTTTGGCGATCGACCTTGGTTAACCGCGATGACTTCCTTGTTGCCGAGGATATCGAAAGTCTCCTTTGATAAATCCCGAACATCGCATCCGATGAGAAGGGGAGCCTTTTGTGAATGAATGAACAATTAGCTAGATCTTCTATCAGTGATGAAAAGAATAGATGGCACAAATTTGTTATAAACTGCTGATAACAGTACCTTGGAAATAGCCCATATGCTGAAATGAACAATGTATTCATCCTCGGTCATCCCACCATTTCCTACCTCGAGCATATCTGGGTCTGATCAATCGAAACAGATCAGAAAAACTGCGTCAGATTTCGTCGTTCTTCGAGTTTACTGCATGGTACGCGTACAGCGCAGCTTCGAATACGTTTCAGATACATGCAATGAACGTAGAAAAAGGACTGACCATTCCAGCCACCGGGCCTCGCATGATCAGCATACACTTCATTTTGGTCGGCCCTCGACAGCATGCTGCAACAAGAATAAATAAGAAGCCACTCAAGCCAATTTATCAAGAATCTATCTTTTTTGTTACCTGTCCCATAAATCTTGTATGTCATTAGTTGTTCTCCAGCTATTTCCGAGCTTGTCGCCCCATAATGCAGGGTGCATATCCCCCCTAAACATCAAGAGGAAACCGCATTAACCGAGCGTAAACAATCGCGTAGAGTGTAACAAAAACTTCACCTATGATCAAAGCATTGCAGCATTGCTGTACCATTCGCACAAGGAGAAAAAGATCGGTCGACCGGTCGTCATAAGGGCGCGAGTCATCACCGGGTATCTACAAACATCTTGTTTGTGTGAATAATAAGAAATCGACAACTTGGATTCGAACCACTCGAATAAGAACAAAAAAAAGCATATTACCGCTCCATCGGCTTCAGATCTCCGTTGTTACAGTTATCATACTTCAAGTAATCTATTCCCTGCAATCCGAAACCAATAATCAAGCCAATTTAATAAGTGTTTGAACTTTGAACATCAAATCTCTCTCCTTACCCACGAGGCGAACGTATCAGCATCTTTCTGCTCATAACCAAGTGATCCAGGCATCTGTTTGCTGCATGTTTGGTATCTGCAGTGATCAGAAACAATCCACTCAAATTTCTTTTGGGCCAAATTAGTTTGCTGAAAGAGTTGAATTAGGTGACATTTACCCTGCATCAGAGTAAATCCCCAGCTTTAAACCTTTGCTGTGAACATAATCTGCAAGAGCCTTGATTCCTGAGGGGAATGTTGCTCTATTTGGTACTAAATAACCCTGGAAAGAGAAATTTTCACAACTCGGTAATAAAAAAATTGCGCTAGTAATTAAATTAAAGCTAAAGAAATTAGCTACAAAGCTATTAAAAACATTAATAGCCATAAAACACTTTACTTAACTATCATTTGTAACTTGACAATTTTGTTAGATTTGTGTTCATAATCACCAAATTAAAGAAAAATCATGGACAAACCTCCGAATCGCGATTGTTCTCAGCCCAGCAATCATCTGAATCACAAAAAATAGCCAAAATTTTTCATCATTTGATCTTTGTTTTGTTTTCTTCTTCTTTTTCCATTCAATGCATTTAGAATGCAACAGTGTATAATTAAAAAAAAAAAAAAAAAAAAAAAAAAAAAAAACTCAAAATAAAAAAGATAAAGAGAATCACCAATGTTCACATATCTATATCCGAGCTTTGCAAGGCCAGTTGAGACTAGTGCATCAGCTGTTACACACACAAAAAAAAGAAAAAAAAAATCAAAATTAAGTTATTAAGTTTCTAAAATTCTTAATTATGTGTGATTCTTTAATTACCTGTTTCTTTTATAACAGTTTCATTGATAAAGCAATTGAAGTGATTCCAACTATTCCACCTGCACTCATCATACACACAATTCACATAATTGACATTAACAAATTTTTTATAAAAAAAAAAATCGGCTATATATTAAATTTGCTATTGTGTTACTACAAAAATCGATTTGGAGATAAATAATAAAAATTTATAAAATATTAGTGGTAAATGTAACAATTAAATTTAAAAGCTTTTAAAATATATATTATCTAAAAAAAAGAGTAAAAGAATAATAATAATAATAAAAATATTAATATACCCCATGGGAGGAGTAGCTGCGAGTCCATTGGACAGCAAGCTCCTGCGACCGTCCGATTCCGCGAGATCTCTTTGTGATTCGGTGCCCATCCATAATCCAACGGCGTACGCTAAGCCCAGTATCACCTTCATCCACACAACACATCTCTTCCCCATCCTCTCTCTCTCTCTCTCTAAAAATTCTAATTCCTTAATAAGATGATTCTCTCTCTCTCTCCCTGCTTAATTATTTATAGTAATACACAGTACACTTAAGCCCACACTACAATATATATATATATATATATATATATATATATATATATATATATAGATAGATAATTTTTTTATATTTAATAATACTTAAATATATTTTTAATATAGTTTAATATTATATTTGAAAATATTTATTAAATCTTTTATAAATAAAAAATCGTCATGCATCAAGTATCAATAAAATATATTTAAATATTTTAAAATATTGAAAACTAAAAATTAATAATAATAATTTTTATTTAATAAATTAATTTGATATAATAAAAAATTTATATAATAATAATTTTTAAACTTCGTCTAAAAAACAAAAGTGATGTGATGGATATACTTTTTGGATTATACTTTTTTATTATTATTATTTTTTTGAAAAAAATGAGTTATAAAAAAAGGGGTTAAATTACCCTTTTTTTTTTTTTTTTTTTTTACTTTAATTACGTCGACTCCAACTAAAATATGTTCAATTATAATCTTTAAAAAATTAATATTTAGATTTTTTATTAAATTCACCTGTGGCGAGTGATCGATGGAATATTATTCACTGGGGATTAATTATCGGGGACGAATCAGATAACTCCAATCCAATTTTTTTTTTTTTTTTTGTGTGTGACTAAAATGTTTCCATTATTAAATTCACCCGTGGCGAGTGATCGATGGAATATTATTCACTGGGGATTAATTATCGGGGACGAATCAGGTAACTCCGATCCAAATCGAAATGTCATGATTAATTGTGTGGATTATGGATGAGGTTGAGATTGTTGGATGAATATTTTTATAATATTTTTATGTAAATATTTATATATATATATATATATTAGTAAAGACATATATAGTGATACTAATAATAACTATAAATAATTTTATTATAAATATGTTTAAAAAATTTTAAAAATATTTAAAAATATTATTATAGTATAATTTTATTATAATGAATTTTTTTTTTTTTATGAGTTCGAAATTATTAACTATTTGTTAGCATATTGTGTAATTACTATATTCCTTTTCATAATTGCGAGTACGTGAGGAGCCTCTGAAAAGGGTGTAATTTTAAGAGTGGTGGGTTACGTCGAAAAAAATTTAAAACAATCGCCACCGCTTGATAGGGTACATATTTGACGACAGACGACAAAAGAAGATGCTCTGAAAAAAAAGATCTCATCTCTCTTTTCACTTAATTTTTTTTTGTTCTTTTTTTAGGCCTAGAGTCTAATTCATTTTGTAGCTTAGTTTAATTTTTATTTAAATAAAATAATATATATATATATATATATATATATATATATATATATATATATATATATATATATATATATATATATATATATATATATATATATAATTAAATAAATATTTTATTATAAATTAGTCGGTGGACCGAGACCATAAACCTCGCCATTGACCGCCTCATGCAGTGGCCCCTCAAGGAAGAAAAAAAAAAAACCCTTTAGTGGGTCTAGCTATGAACGACTCCTCTGTAGAGAACCCCGTTACATATTATTTTTATTTCTATTCAAAAATAATAATTCTGTTCAGTACAATTAAATTTTTTTAAAAAATAAAAAATAAAAAATATTAAATAAAAATAATAATAATTGCAGTAGTTCGGAAGCTTTTCATTGAAATTTTATCTCTCCAAATTTATTATACCTATTGAAAAACTTAATAAAAAATTATCACATCAGAGTAAAATAAATAATTGCAAAGTTTTGTAAGTGGTGATCCAGGTCAAATTAGTTATTAATGCATTCCCGTAAATGGGACTTTAATATGTGTTCAATGAAGGGTCTAGAGTACATGTCACATGGGGGGGCTAGGTTTTCTAAACATTTTATTTGAATTCAACCATGAAAACTAAGTGCTTTGATGATGTATAATAATTGATGGAAATTATAGAATAAAATTTATTTTATCAAAATTACCTAATTTTTACTTCTTTAATTGGATTCTTTTTTGTGGAATCAATTTCCTTTTGGTCAGGGTTTTTAAGGATTATTAATTTTGAGTTTGAATAGTCATATTTTGTGTTGTTGATTTAGATAAATTAATAAAGAGAAATATACATGAAAAAAAAAAGAAGAACTAAGAATTAAGAAAGACAATTTGAATTCAAACCAACAACATATAAAAAAATAAAATAAAGAGTTAGGGCTTCTTAAGTAATCATGTTATATGATTAAATTTGATTCTATCCAAATAAATCTGACGAATAAGTTTGTGATGTTCAATTCATACACCTGTTTGATCCAATAATACACATTTTATATGTTTTATTTCAAATATTTGACTTATAGTGTAATTAATTTAATTAGATTTTGTTTGAAATTATAAAATATATATATATATGGAGAGAATACATATAGTAAAAAATATTGTGTTAAAAAAGAAAAAAAGAAAAAAAAATAGTGTGTTTAGGACTTTGAGAGGAGCTATTCAATTATTGGATTCGAACACTCCCACTCCACACATATTGATCAAAATAAAAAGTCTATAAATCCACGTGGATTGGTTGGTAACTACAAATGCAATAAAATAAAACAAAAATAATAAAGTGCATTAATTGTTTCCACGTAGAACTGCGACTGTAGTAAAAGTTAGATCCGTGCGTTCTCTCTTGATAACAAAGTTGAGACCAATCCAGAAGTGGACTTGAATCAATAAAAATTATGCTACATATACATTTCAAATAGAATGTATATCATACACCCCATCTCATCCAAAGGTAGAGGCTTATCCATCGATCACTTCGAGTGATCGATGGATAAACCTCTATCTTTGTATAGGTTGGGGTGTATGATATATACGAAGTGATCGATGGATAAGCCTCTATCTTTGGATGAGATGGGGTGTATGATATACACTGCACATAGCTTTTATCGAGCAATACTACTTATACACTCCAAAAAGGGTGTACATCACACACCCCATCCATCTAAGATTAGAATATTTTTTAAGAATTATTTTATAAATTGTGAAGTGATCCCTCACAACATCTCATTCATTAGATAGATGGGGATGTATGATGTACACCCATTTTAGAATGTACCGGTAGCATTTTTCTTTTCTAAATGATCATACTAGATCTTATCAATAACTGGACAAAAGCTACATACATTTATGTCTCAACAACCAGAAAAGTCACAAAAAAAAAAAGCAGTGACCATAGGTGGACAGAAAATATGTACCAAAGAGAGAAGATTCCATATTGAAAGTGAACTAATGGTGGACCTGACTGTTTTGTATGCAGAAAAAAAAAAAAAAAAAAAAAAAAAAAAAAAAAAAAAAAGTATGGTGAGTAGTTTTAAATTTGTAGACTCCTCTCAGTGATTGATAGCAATGCATGCCCACACAATTAGTTCTGTTTTTAATTAATTTTGAGTTGTTATGGTTTCTATTGTGGGCCTGATAATGGGCTACAATGGGCCTGGATTGAATATATATTTTTTTTGAGAAAAAAAAAAAAGAGCTCCCAATCCATTTCATTCATTTGTCAAAAAAATTTAACTATAAGAGATAAGATACCTTTCGAAAAAAAATATAAAATATAATAAAATAGAACCATTCACCGCTTTTCAAAGCGGTAAATTATTTACCGTTTTCATAGAACTTAAAATTTTCTGGAAACTTATGAATGCGGTGAATGATTCACCGCTTAAAATTATTTTTGTAAAAAAAAAAATTCAGAAGACTATTTTTATAATTATAAAAATTTATAAGATTATTTATAAAAAAAATTCTTTTATTTTCATATATTTTGTAAATTTAGTGTTGTCGCATGCGAAATTTTATGTGGCACTCATAAGTCATAATGGAGCTAATATTTTTTGCACCAAAAAGCGCACCCCGTTGACTCTTAATAAAACTCGCACTTTTTATGTGTTCGACGAAATGCTCATGGCCATGGTGCGAACCCCACCCTCGCAATCCCCTCTCCTCCAACAACGCAATCCCCCCAGCGACGCATTCGACCACCGGAACCCTAGAAACCACCTCCGGAGCGCGAGGAATCGGTGCGCGAAGAGGCAGCGAAACTTGCCCGCAAACCGTTTGTACAATTGCCGCAGTGAGGCGGAGTCCCCGAGGGTCTTCGTCGTCTCGGATCTGCACACGGATTACCCCGAGAACATGGCGTGGGTGCGGCGCCTCTCGCGCGCGTGGCACCGGGGCGACGTCCTCGTCGTCGCCGGGGACGTGGCGGAGACGTATAGGAGCTTCGTGTCGACAATGGCGGAGCTGAAGGAGAGGTTCGGGGCCGTGTTCTTCGTGCCCGGGAACCATGACTTGTGGTGTCGGAGAGAGGAGGGCAAATTTGTAGGTTTAATTTTTTTATTTTTGATTCGTTTGTTTCCAATTTCGTGAGATTTTATTTAGTTTCTTTGTTCATGATGATTACACGTAGTCCTTGTTTATTATATAGATTATCACCTTAAAAAATTGATTTTTATTGTGAAAAAAAACGATCTTGTAACCCCTTTTTGAAGTAATCTAAATTCGACACTTACTGGGAAGTTCAGATTCTGTAGTGTTTAAAGTTAAAACTACAGCGACAAAAATTATCTGCTGGAAAATCAATGCTTGTGTAGTTTATGATTAGCATTACTTTGTGGCTGAATTTGGAGAATCCATCTCCTTTCAGATGAATTCACTGGAGAAACTGAACGCATTGCTTGATGCATGCAGTGAACTTGGAGTAGAGACCGGCCCGAGAACCATTGATGGTTTGGGAATCATTCCCCTGTTTTCGTGGTATCACAAGGTAATTGATCTTTTGCTATTGCATGTCTCTTCTTCTTTTAATCAAATTCGCTCAAACCCGTATTTTGTTCTGGCATTTCTGATGCTCGATCGTCTTACAGAGTTTCGACAAAGAGAAGGACATAACCGATATTAAAATTCCTTCACTTGAGATGGTATGTTATGTCGTTTTGTATTCGTAACTACAAAAAAATAGCTATTTTGGTAATAATACTTGCAGAAGCATTTACAATTTGAGTAGCTGGATTTAAAATATTACCTCTACTTTAAAATTCGCTATATGATTTGCTTCTTTCTCGATATTATAGTTCAATTCTTTTTTTTTTTTGGATCAGGCTTGCAAGGACTTTCATGCTTGCAAATGGTCTCCTCAGTTATCAAACGAAGGCGTCGCACTAGCGCTCTACTTCGACATGATGAATGAGATGAACCATAACGCAATTAAAGAAGTTCAGACGACGAGCAATCATATATTAACGTTTTCTCACTTTGTCCCAAGGTGTGTAGTCCAGGCAATTAGAGCCTCTAAAGTCATTACCTTTTTAATACTTATGACCAAAACTAGATTTCTACTCAGAATTGAACCGCGCCCTCATCCATCTCCAAAACTAGTTGTTTGGCCCATATTCTGTCACTTACCTAAATTTCAACTTCGCATATTCATCTACAGGCAAGAATTGTGCCCGGAGAAGAGAATGCTTTTCTATCCGAACCTTCCAAAGATTATAGGCTCGAATTTTCTGGAGACGAGACTCAGATCAATACATGGAAACTTTGTAAGCGGCTCGGCTTGTCATTTGTTTGGGCATACACACTTCTGTTGGGATTCTGTTGTTGACGGGATCAGGTATCACTTTGTCACCTTTTATTCCGGAATATATCCAAGAACGGTAGAGAAAAGAAAATTCTAGCTTTTTTTTCTCTTTTTTTTCTTTTTTTTCATGTGTAGGTATGTCCAAGCGCCTCTCGCTTATCCCAGAGAAAGAAAGAGGAGGATGAATGGTGGCGAAGATTGGCTACCATTCTGCATTTATTATAAGGGATTTACTGATAAATTATCTCCGGCCTATTGGTCTGATTATTACTCCGAGAACAAAAGGGAACCCGAGAAAACTGATCTTGCACCATGGGTTGCCAGATTTTATACGAGGTAGCCCAGACCCTTTTTTTCCATCTAAATTTACCAATTGATTTCTGTATACGAGAAGACAACTTATTCTTTGTACTATTTTCCATCTTTCTTCAGTCATTAATTTATGTAATCACTATTTTTGCAGATAATATAGTTTCCTCGTATCACTATGCCCATTATACATATGAATAAAAGTTGAACTGTGTACATGATATCTCCAATTATTTATGTTTTGTTCGTTCGAGAAAAGATCTATAGAATGGGGTAGTTTTTACAACTTTGTATCCAATTACAATTTCCAAACAGAATAAAATGATCACCGTCATGCGGATGTTAAAAACAATAGGTTCCTAAGGGACTGAGAAGCCTACTCCATGTAATTTTGAGCTTACAACACAAAGTCAGTAGTTACAGGAAATTTTTGTAATAAAATCTGGTTGTTAGAAGCCTACACCATATAGTTCGGAGCTTATTTTAGTTTCTGTGACAGAAACTTAATTTTGTTCGGTATGCAGTTCTTCTTGCTTTGTAAATTTCTTTCTGCTTCGCACAGATTAGGAAAGTACTAATAAAGCTTTCTTTTATTCTGGCTATTGTTCAGTTGAGTTTCGTAGTAATGTAAGTAGAATTTGATTTTGAATCTCGCCTCGCATACAGAATTTCTCAGGGGGAAGAGAAAAAAAGGCTTAACCAGAGCATACTTTTCATGAATAGAGACACAAATATATTTAACATTTAACATTGTAAAGTAAATTGCTGAGAAGCTCACTGCTGCTGCATGAATGCATGGGTTCTCTTCTAAGCTCTGTTTCCTCCAAAATAAATCCTTATCTCTAGCGAAGAGTTCAAAAGCAGTTCAATTTAATTTGTTTCAATGCAGCTTCTCAGAAAGGCACACTTTGACATTCCAATTTCTTGTACTGAAAAGCTCAGCGCAAGCAAATCACATCTCTAAATATCTATGATCATATCTTTCCTTTCACTTTTTCCTTCCTTGATATCTTCGATCCTCCACACCACATCATACATACTCGGCCTTTTCTCTGCCTCATGATCCGTACACTCGAGAGCGATCTCCACAAGCCTTAGCATTTCTCCATGGCTCTCTTTCTCCGTCATTATTTCCAAATCCAATATATCCGTCGACCACTCATTTCTCACCGCTGATCTCACCCAACTTGACAAATCCTCCTCTTCATCGCCTGGGACACGACCCGTAGCCACCTCTAATAGCAGGAGGCCGAAGCAGAAAACGTCGGCCTTGTTCGTTAATTTCCTGTTATGAGAGTACTCTGGTGATTTTGCTATCGCTAATTTGTGCATGTGGGGGAGGAGGGGTTGGAAACCGTAGTCTGTGAGCTTCGGGAGATAGTTTTTGTCATGGCGGTGGTGGGTGTGAAGGATGAGTACATTGGAGGATTTGAGGTTAGCATGGGGGACCTTATGGAAGGGCAGGCACTGATGGAGGTAAGCTAACCCTCTGGCTATTCCCTTTACAATGCTTAGCCTTGTTGCCCATTTCAAAGGTATTCTTCCTTCTCCTCTGTTATCTAGAATCAAGAAAACACTGCTTTGTTAGTTATGGAGATAAAATCATTCTAGCTGATGCGATTTTTTCTAATTTTACGGCATATATAAGCCTGGCTGAAACTTTTGCAGAATTGATGTTTCAATAGAGCTTTTCGACTGGTCCAAACAACTTTTTTCCCCCCTGATTTAGATTCCCAACTGTGGAAGTTAGAAATATGAAATGTTCATCTCAGTTTTATTCTAAAAACTAAAAGAGATGAGTTGTTTTGTTGCTGAGCGTCTGGATTTTGCTTCTCAAGGAGTGCTATTCCAAGGTTGAGCAAAAAGGCCTGTTTGGCTCGACTGCATTTATGCAAGTGTCTTTTGAATGGAGCTGCACTGAAAAGCATTAGCAGCTTTGCATTTCCTCTAATAGTTTCTACCTTGATAAGCAGAAGTTTCAATTTTGAGATTCTGCTTTTGGTGCCCAGAAACTTATTATTGCTTCTCGTTCTATCCAAAAGTTTTAGAACTTTTATTTGCCAAGAGTCTGACTACTACTTCTCAAACAAAGAAAGTTCTGAAAGCCAAATCAAACATCCATTAACTACCACCCACCAACTTGGTGTGGCGTGAACAGGAAAGAAAGAGATTTAGGGACTTACCATGTAATAATTGAAACAAGTTCGCACCAGGGATATGGTCATAGATGACCAACTTCTCTTCCTTGGAGTAGTGGCATGAGATGATCTCCGCAATGTTCTCATGACTCAGCCTCCCAAGCAATTGCAGCTGCTGCACAAACTCTTTCCTGCTCGCCCCACTCATATTCCTCATCCTCTTTACAATGATGACCGGACCCGACTCGATCATCACTTTGTATGTGATCCCTAACTTCCCTTTCCCCATCATTTCTGCCGAAGATCTAAATAGGCAATCGAGGTCGAAGACTTCCTTTTCTTGGTTGAAGAACTCTAACTCACTTCTCCCTTCTGGCTCGGCCGCACTCCCTAATTCTTTCATCGCCTTATTGATAAATCGAG
Organism: Tillandsia leiboldiana; assembly: GCA_029204045.2. NCBI lineage: Eukaryota > Viridiplantae > Streptophyta > Magnoliopsida > Poales > Bromeliaceae > Tillandsia > Tillandsia leiboldiana. Next base: position 46,924,140 of record CM055069.1, on the reverse strand, counting down.
ATGACATTTCTGACATCATAGAGTGAAAATTATGATATCAGTTAAAGCGTGAAAATCTTGATAAAGGTTGAAGTATGATATTGATAAATTAGTTAAGAGTTTGTCTATTTATTTAATTTTAAGTTCGCGTCTTGGACCTTATAAAAGAACTTTTGAGCCCGATAGAAACACTAAAACAACAATTTTAGCAGGTTAAGCTTTTAGAGAAGTTGGATGTTTCTGAAAGGTCTTTATAGCAAGTGATATACCTGAATGTTCTCCATCACACTTTGTCTTTCTATGCCTTTTGTAGACATACAAGGAGAAGAGGGCCATGAAAGGAACCAAAGCTGCACCAACTGCAATCAGGGCAACACCCAGCTTCAAACCCTTCTTTCTATTTTTATTCAAATGCCTGATAGAAGGCGATGGCGTGCCACGGGTAGGCGATGGCGTGCCACGGGTAGGCGATGGCGTGCCATGGGTAGGCTGTGGCGGAACTTGGCGGCCGATTGGAGGAGCCACGGCAACCGCACAGGGGCTATTCACCAACTTCCCGCAAAGCTCCGAATTATGATCGAAAGAACTCTGTGGGAACCTCCGCATAACCGAAGTCTCCGGAACTTGGCCTTGGAGGAAGTTATATGACACGTTGAACTCCGTCAAGCTCTGCTGATCGAATGGTGGGATTGTGCTGTTGAGAAGATTGTCTTGTAGCTCGAGCTGAGCCAGTCTCGGCAAGGATGCGAATTCTGCAGGTATCGGCCCCGAGAACCGGTTCCCGGAGAAGGAAACCTCGCGAAGGCGAACAAGGCCTTTGAGGCTCGGGAGTTCGCCATGAATGGCGTTGTCTCGAAGGCTGAGTTTGCGTAGATATGTCACATTCTGAAGTGCAGTCAGCCGGAGCGAGCCTGTGAGCTGGATCCCTTCGAGCGCGATCCCGACGACACTCGAATTCCTGCAAGTGATCCCGAACCACCGGCTCCGGCTATTGTAGCACGGAGGGCCGGTCCAGTTGGAGTGCAAGTTTACAGCAGAGCGCAGCGAGTCGCGGAGCTCGAGCAGGTCGTTCCTTTCATTGCGGTAAAGCAGCTGCTCATTGCTGCTCCCAGATACTGCTGCTATCAAAAGCACCACAGTGAGAACAAAGATTCTCAAATGCTTCATGTTGGAGTTCATATTTGGCTCGAACGCCGAGTGGGTTATGAAGAATTTGATCAGTGGAATGTTATCCACATCTATGGTTTCGAATAAGGAGCATAGAATTTTGGTTTAAGTACTATTAAAAACGCCTTGCCGAGTTGTGCAAGGCAAGGGAAAGAAGATGCAACAGATATAGGGGGGGGGGATATGGATGCTGTGGGGAGAAGCAATCATAAGTATAAAGTGAAGAGAAATATATATATATATATATATATAATTACCATCATTATAATTGTTATAATGTGGTTTTGGTGGATTTGATTTTTGTGTTTGAGAATAGTGATTTTGTTTCCTTGTGTTGGCGAACAAATGTGTGCGCTAAATGTTTGTTGGGATTTTGGTGTGTGCATAAATAAGTTTAACAGTAGGTTTGTGGAAGGTGGGGGAGGTTGCACCAAATGATATGTTTGATGTAAGATTTAACTTCACCATTTGATTAAGTTATCTCATTGGCATTTTTTTAGTGGGGTTGTGTAAGGATTAAAGGGTCAAATTATCCATGACTTCTCCTTTGTTTGTACATTGTTTTCTGAGTACAATTGCTTTTTCTGCTTCACAAAGTACTTTAAAAAAGAGTATTTAAGATAGCTGATTTCTCACTGGTTGTTTAGAAAAGCATCGCTTTTTTTTGAATTAGCCAGCGCATCAGTGATAATATTAGTAGTAATTGTAGAACTGTTGCTTAACTTTTCATCGCAACAGAAATTTTGTCGATCAAACTGGCCCAGATTTTGTGCTTAGTTTTTTTTTTTTTTTTTTTTTTTTTTGGGGGGGGGGGGGGGGGGTTCGGCTGCTCTATTGCAGGAACCGATTGCCCACTTGCTAAGTTCACTTCCGTCATGAATGAAGCGGCAGTATGCTGTCTTTCTCTCAAAAAAAGAAATTTTGTTTATAGCACATCAAACACGCAAATTTACATTTGAAAAGCTTATCTTTTTTGGTGACCCTTTTGCAGTGTCTTTTTTGTTTTGTTTTTTGTTTTTTGTTTTTTGTTTTGGATCTTTTTGGGGAGAAATTATTGCAGAGTCTTAAAGCAACATACAAGGACAGTTAGGAGCAAAGATACTACATAATTATTTGGTTGCAAAGATCCATCAATCATAATTACTACAAACAATAAAGTAAACTAACCAACAAATACAGCCCGACCCACTCAACCCAGCCCGTTTAGCCTGGCTTTTTACGGATCGGATCCAGTCCGGCCCAATTTATTGGATCGGACCGGATAAAAAAACTAACTGCCCATTATTCATAGACTCCTAACCGTTTGGTATTGACGACAACATAGAGTTGAGACGAAAATATACAAAAGGATGTTTTTCTATTTTCTAATAATAAGATCATAAAAAAATATATCTTAACCGAGTTAGAGCAAACTATTTGGTCGATTTTGATTTACTGGATCCTAAATATAAAACCATCTTTTTGTAACATTTTTCTTAAAAATGTACTTTGCAACTTTAACTTGTATAACTGAGATTTGTTGAAGGTTTGCGAGTACAATGATCATTTGCCAATCTCGATCCATGATTATTTGATATCAAATAATCTAACTTAGGCAAGAAAATATTCTGTACATATTAGACAGAATCACTTTTCTTTCTTTTGCTTTTCTTAAGCCTAAAGTTTAGGCTATGTAATTGATTGTATCCTATATATATCTTCAATAAGAGAAGAGACAAAAGGCAAGCTTGGCTAATATCTTTTTACATGGTATCAAAGAAATGATCATATACTTTCAATACCCCACTCATCTTCTTCCTCGAAAATTTTAACTATTAGTCATGGCTGAAAAATCTTCTACCAAAGCTTCGACAAGACTGACTCTTCACTCTTTACCTTTTCTTCAGGCAACACCTTTGTAGCTATTCTTGTCTATGTTGATGACTTGATCATTGCAGGAAATGATTCCTCTAGCTATCATGCTTTAAAGACCTACTTAAATTCTTGTTTTCATATCAAAGATCTTGGCAATCTCAAATACTTCCTTGGTATCGAAGTTGCTCATTCTCTAGGTGGCATATACTTATGTCAACGGAAATACACGTTGGATATTCTCAAAGAATCTGGTATGCTTGGTTCCAAGCCTGTGTCATTTCCTATGGAGCAACAATATCACCTCTCATCTGATTTTGGTCCACCAACTGATGATGCGGGCCGATATCGAAGACTCATCGGTTGTCTCATTTACTTGACAATTACCATGCCGAAACTTACTCACTTTGTTCATATTTTGAGTCAATTTATGCAAAGTCCTTGTCAAGGTCACACGGATGCAGCCATGCATGTTCTACGGTACTTAAAATCCTCTCCAGGTCAAGGCATTTTTCTCTCTTCCAATGATGATATACGCCTACATGCCTTTTGTGACTCCGATTGGGCAAGTTGCCCTATGACTTGGCGTTCTACAACAGGCTCTATCACTTTTCTCGGCTCTTCTCCAATTTCTTGGAAGACTAAGAAGCAAACTACCGTCTCTCACTCATCTACAGAAGCCGAATATCGCTCACTGGCAGCAACCACTAGTGAGCTCTTATGGTTACGTGCTCTACTCTCTGATCTTATTGTTCCTCAATCTCAACCAATGATTATACACTGTGATAATCAAGCAGCCCTTCATATAGCAGCTAATCCTGTTTTTCATGAACGATCGAAGCATATTGAAATTGACTACCATTTTGTTCGTGATCATCTTGTTGCACGACACATTGCTACTCGCTATGTATCTACAACATCAACTCGTAGATATTTTCACTAAAGCTTTGGGCCGAGATAAGTTTCAATCTATTTTAAGCAAGTTGGGCATTCGAAATCTTTATGCTCCAACTTGAGGGGGAGTGTTGAAGGTTTGCGAGTACAATGATCATTTGCCAATCTCGATTCATGATTATTTGATATAAAATAATCTAACTTAGGCAAGAAAATATTCTGTACATATTAGACAGAATCACTTTACTTTCTTTTGCTTTTCTTAAGCCTAAAGTTTAGACTATGTAATTGATTGTATCCTATATATATCTCTAATAAGAGAAGAGACAAAAGGCAAGCTTGGCTAATATTTGTTTACATGTTATTCTTTTACAAGATTCAAATTATCTTAAAATTTCTAACTTAAAATTTTTAACTATAATTATTTACTTCTAAAATTGTTAATTTTTTAAAAACTAAAATTACATTTGAAATAAAAATCCCAAAATGAACCTACAAGTGAGAGGGTCTTCATTTTATTTTTGTTCTTTGTTTTTTTTACCTCCTTTAATTACTGTTACATATAATAAGTAGAAACAGCACCCAAAGCCCTTGTTCCCCTTGCTATTTTATCTCCTCTTCCTCGTCTTCTTTCTCCTTTTCCCTATCCCCACCCTCGCGAAGAAGAGGAGAGGAGAGGAGAGGCGAAGAGCACGAGCTTAGTAGAGGCGATGGAGCTCTCCCTCCTCGTCCCCTCCCCTCGCCTACTCTTCTCCCCCCTCAAAACCTCCCCTCTCCTCCGCCTCCTCCCTCGCCGGAACCCTCCCCTCCTCCTCCGCCGTAGCTGCCGCCGCCGACTCTCCCTCCTCCGCTGCTCCGCCGCCATCCCCCCCGTCGCCGCCGTCGCTAATGATGCGAAGCCCTCCGCCTTCGGCGACAGGAAGGAGCTCTCCGCGCTCCAGGCCGTGGTCGACGCGCTCTCCCCCCCGGCGAGGCTCGCGAGCTCCGCCGTCCTCGCCGCCGCCGCCATCGCCGCTGGGTACGGCCTAGGGCTCCGCCTCGGGGGCAGCCGAGCCGCGGCGATGGGCGGCGCCGCCGCGCTCGGGGCCGTGGGGGGCGCCGTCGTCTATGCGCTCAATGCGAGCGTGCCCGAGGTCGCGGCGGTGAATCTCCACAATCTCGTCGCCGGCTACGACGATCCGACCGCGCTGAACAGGGAGGATGTTGAATCCATCTTGAAGAAGTTAGTCGATTTAGTTTAGCTTCAATTGTTGCATCGTTATAATTCCAATTTAAACAGCTCCAAACTAATTCAGCAATTTCTCTACATTTTGAATGCAAACTTGCGGTATTCGTTGTCACAGATACGGCGTTAAAAAGGAAGACGATTCCTTCAGAGCGGAGCTTTGCGATTTGTATAGTAGGTGAGTAGTTAACCAAAGTTTGATTACTTAGTGCTGTTAGAGTGTTTGTACAGGATACAAAGTATGTAGCGGTAGAAACTTGTCGAATTAAAAGGAAGCATAGCATAATTCAACGTAATTATGTTATTTGCATGAACACGCAATGTTCAAAATGATATATATAGTTACTAGTTAAAGTTTGCACTAACTATAGATATTCTACCTATAAACGACAAATTACAAACTAAACAATGTGTCGGTTGCATTATTGGTTGTGCCAAATGTTTTACACTTCACTCTATTACTAATTAACTAGTATGGATACCATCTACTTCTGACCTGCGCCTCGCTGTTTCTTAATTTTATTTATGCCACTCTCATACACTTTAATAAGCTCTTAGTTTTGAACTAGATCAAGATTCAAGTGAAATATTGGTGTAAGGGCTTTCTGCCTTTGAAATTTATCATTGACAATTTTTTTTTTTTTTGTTGCAGTGAGGGTTTCTTCATTTAAGGGCTCTCAAGAATCTTGCCTACTTATGTGGTTTACTAGCATAGGCTGGAGAAATAATTTTATGTATATCTGTTCTATTTTAGATGACCTTCAGTATTATTATTTTTGTGTTCTAGAAGCATATGGAAGTATTTTAGTTTGTTAAGTTGTTCTCCTCAACGATTTTTCCCCTGAGAAATGATCTTATATTCTCTTCAATCTCAATTCTTTACATAGGTTTGTCGCTTCAGTTCTTCCGCCTGTAGCTGAAGATCTCAAAGGCAATGAGGTTGAGACAATTATAAAATTCAAAGCAGCTCTTGGAATTGACGATCCGGATGCAGCTAACGTTCACATGGAGGTGTGGACTTGATGGATCTTTTGTATTTTTATTGGCTAATATGGTCGTTAGTGTCTGTTTTGCCCCTTGTTTTCCCTCCTTTTGGCTCCATTCTAATAATTCTTGCTTGTGGTTTGCTAGATTGGAAGGCGAATTTTCAGGGAGAGGTTGGAAACAGGAGATCGAGAAACTGATATAGAGCAGCGAAGGGTAGGTATTAATACTTGTCAGTCACATTCATCATCTTTGAGAGGAATTTCTAATATTCAGCATTTCCATGGAGTAAACTGAGCAGGCGTTTCAGAAGCTCATTTATGTATCAAATCTGGTGTTTGGTGAAGCATCAGCATTCCTGTTGCCATGGAAACGTCTCTTCCGGGTCACTGATTCCCAGGTATTCTCTTGGATGATATCCATTTATATCTTTTGGTCAGTCTGTATTTATTTTCTCAGGTTATTTTCTCATAGTGGCTTCTGTGACATGAAGTATTGTTTCAGCTTTTGACTATGAGAAAAAAAAAAAGTAATACTTGCATTATCATTTTATGTTTTTTGCATATATTTATCTGACCAAGCTTTGCGACGCATTTGTTTTGGTTTTTCATCTTATGTCCACTACATTACCTCAGAAGTTATTCTGATATTGTGATAGGTTGATATAGCTATTCGGGAGAATGCCAAGAGATTGTATGCTTTCAAGCTCCAGTCTGTTGGAAGAGGTAATGTCTTTAGTTACCTTTATTTTCTGTTTTTGTTTACATGAATTTAAGTTTGTTGTCTATGTGCCATTTTTGGCTCTAGAGTTTTGAAATATAAGGCTATACTGGTATCTCATATTTGTTATTTGGGTGTGAATGTTTTAGCTGTTTAAGGACAACAATCAGCCAAAAGCATTCTCAAAATTGGATTATGTTTAAAGTCTTTGCTGTGGTGTTTTGAGTTTTCTTGCCATTTTTTGCTTTCCGATTAGCCGCGGCTTATATTTTTTGCCATCATGTAGATTATGGAGATGCAAGTAACTCTTGAAATTTTGCTATTGAATAGTTAAAAGTTTTTCCGCATTGGTGAGAAGATTTTATGGGTGCGTGAAATTTTAAATTAGTAAGATTTTTTTTTTCCTTTGCAGATATTGATGCAAAGCAGCTAATTGATTTGAGAAAAGCACAACTTCTTTATAGACTTTCTGATGAGGTAAGCCTTTATTGACATTCAAAAACTTCTAATATACTTTTTGTGCTAATTGGATCAAGCATTATTTGGGCTTTAAAAAGTGGTAATAATAGTAGACTTGAAGTAGATACATTCAGAAGTATGAGTAGTCGAAAGGGAGATGTAAAAGAAATATTGTTGAAGGATGCAAAAAAGAATGTCATCAATAATCTCTGCTAACAGTTAATTATTTTGTTAATTGCTAGAAAAATTTAGGAAGCCATCATCTATATGTTCTCTAATTTTTTTTTGCAGATTGCTGCCGAGATGTTTAGGGAGCGTACAAGGCAGTTGATTGAAGAAAATATCTCAACAGCTCTTGCAATTCTCAAGTCTCGCACAAAAGCACTGTATGAATCTTGTTCTTTTATCTTAGCGAGCTTCCGATGATTATCCTAGAAGATATATCTACTCATTTTATTGATTCAAGTGCTTTCCTGTTAACTTTGTACTTTGATGTATCAACTTTTTCTGCGAAATTTGCCACTCTTTGCTAAGAAGTTTATATCTCGTACTAATTAGATAGGTTAGGTTGCTTCATCCTTGTGCGTCTTTTTTTGTGTGTATTTGATGAATTGATGATGGTTCATTCATGCATTTAGCTGTTGCTTTTAATTATTTGGTACTGCTGTAAAGACTTGTAGAACCGGACTTAACTGAGAGTATCTCATATTCTAATTTGTGTTATGATTTTTCCAGATGAAATTCAATGAATTTGTTAGCAGCGATAATTTGGAGGAAATCATGTTCTGTGCTTGTTAAAGTTTCTCTTATTTGACACTATAAATAATCAGTAACTATTTACGGATGTACAAAAAAAATTTATGATAAAGAACATGTGGATTCTGCTTCAGTCAAATAGAGTTAAAAAGCAGGAAAAGGTGAAAGCTTTGTACTTTTGTTAGTTTGCATTGTTATTGATGCGGATAATGCTGGAATATATGTTGTTGAACATAGTACTTATATTTTCGTCCTCCTTTAACTTAGTGACCTTTACCTTATTTAAAAAATAGTTTGATGTTGATTTGCAAGCTCTGTTACTAACAATTTAGATGAATGTCAGAAGGGGATCTAAAGTAGTAATCGAAGAGCTTGAGAAGGTTCTGGCGCTAAATGATTTACTGACGTCATTGAGCAAGCATGCTGAAGCTGCTCAATTTGCTCCAGCCGTTGGGCCTGTTTCTTTGTTAGGTAAATCATTTTGTGAAATTTTGTTTATTTGCATTTTATTACTTTTATCAGCATGTCATATACGGCTATTTCGTTTGGCATAGGTGGAGAATATGACGACGATAGAAAGATAGACGATCTAAAGTTGCTATACAGAGCTTATGCAGCAGAAGCATTCCCAAATGGACGTCTTGATGAGAAAAAGGTGATTTTATTACTCGTTTGGTTATTATGTTTCTATATTCTGTTGGAAGCTATAATATGGTGAATATCACTTTCCTGTTAATCAGCAACCGCACTGGATCTGTTTCAAGCATTATTAGTGATTTAGGTTTAGCATTCAAAATAGTTGATGAAATAACTAAAATGAATCTTGCACTGCTATTTGGGCATATCATGTTCCACATCAGTATTGTCTCATGGAAATTTTTTATTTTGGTTGGCAATCTATTCTTTTTGTCCTTTGAAATATGTTGATCTCTTATTCTAGATTTTTCTCTGAAAAAAATTGCAGCCTGTTGCTTTGAACCATCTGAGGAACATATTTGGTTTAGGAAAACGTGAGGCAGAAGCAATTATGCTAGACATCACGTCTAATCTGTATCGAAAGCGGCTTGCAAAGTCCTTCAACAGTGAGCTGGCAGAGGCTCCTAGCAAAGCGGCCGTCCTCCAAAATCTGTGTGAAGAGTTACATTTTGATCCAGAAAATGCAAGCAAAATACACGAAGGTGCTTGCTTGTTTTTTGCTGCCTCATTGTGTCATTTGTGTTCATGTAATGCAATGTAAACGAATATACAATTGTAGAGTGTTTAATGTGCTGAGACATTCTTGAATAATATAAATAAATATTTGGTTCTGATGCTGCTTTCAAATTCTGCAGAAATTTACCGGCAAAAACTTCAACAGTTTGTAGCTGATGGGGAGTTGAGTAAGGAAGATGTAGAATCTTTAATGTCTTATCAAGTTCGTCTCTGTATTCCTCAACAAACCGTCGATACAGCTCATGCTGAGATATGTGGTCGCTTGTTCGAGAAGGTACCTCCATTTTCTTCTTCTTGGCTAATAAGCACATGTAGGTTGCACACTTCATAACCTAGTAATTTTCAAGTTAATCTGTATTTTGGTAACTAACAGCTATACTAAAGCAACTATTTATTTATTATTATTTTTTGGCATGTCTAGGTTTTTCTTCTAGGAATATTTTTGCATGACTAGTTTTTTCTGCTAGGAATATTTTTCCAGATGGCTGACACTCTTGTGAACTTTTCTTTTTGGATTCCCAGTTAGAGTTATCTGCATTTTATTGTTGCTGTTACAATGCTGAGTAATCTCGCAGGTTGTCAAGGATGCTATTGCATCAGGTGTTGAGGGGTATGATGCTGAAGTCAGAGCATCTGTCAGGAAGGCGGCTCAAGGGCTGCGCTTGAAAAAGGAAGATGCCATGGCCATTGCCAGCAAAGCGGTATGCATCCTTCCTTGTTGTAACAACACTTATCACCTATGAGAACACATATTTTTCTTGTAAATCTAGTATTAATTTAAGCAATTGTTTTACGTGACTTCTGTTCAAATGATTTAGAGACGTGAATTTTCATATATGCTACCAAAAACTAACTTCCTATATCTATATACCCTTGTCCTTGCAAAAGCAGAGTTCTTTAAAAAGCTTGCTAATACAAAACCAACTTCTTTATGAATTCTACAATTCCCCAACAAGAGTTTTTCTTTTGGTATAAGCAACTGCTTTTTAGAGATGTGAGAAATTCTGATTTTATAAGTGTGTACGTATTTAAATGAATTGGTTCACAAGGATATGTGTAAAAGGCCCTATATCATGTGCTGACATCCGTTTGAGCAGGTGCGAAGGGTATTTTTGAATTATGTTCAACGAGCTCGAGGAGCAGGCAACCGCATCGAAACTGCGAAAGAGCTAAAAAAGATGATTGCATTCAACACCTTGGTTGTCACCGAGTTGATATCCGACATTAAAGGTGAGTCGACAACTGTACCGACTGAACCTGTTAGTTCCGAACCAGAACAGAAGGTTGAGGAAAAAGAAGAAGATGAGTGGGAGTCATTGCAGACACTGAGAAAGACCAGGCCCGGCAAAGAACTCGAGGCAAAGCTGGGCAAGCCAGGTCAAACAGAAATAACTCTCAAAGACGATCTTCCAATTAGGGAGAAAGCTGATCTCTATGAGTCCTACTTGCTCTTTTGCATTACTGGGGAGGTCACCATAGTTCCCTTTGGGGCACAGATCACCACAAAGAAAGACAATGCTGAATATTTGCTTCTAAACCAGCTTGGAGGAATACTTGGTTTGACAAATAAAGAAGTTGTGGATATTCATATTAAGTTTGCTGAACAAGCGTTTACGAAACGGGCCGAGGTTATATTAGCGGATGGGCAACTAAGCAAAGCTCGGATTGAACAGCTTGCTGAAGTTCAAAAGCAGGTGGGCTTGCCCGGTGAGCATGCACAAAAGGTTATTAAGAACATTACGACGACAAAAATGGCGGCTGCGATAGAAACAGCTGTGAACCGAGGGAGGATTGGTATACAACAGGTGAGAGAGTTAAAGGAAGCGAATGTTGATTTGGATAGCATGATATCGGAAACTTTGAGGGAAAACATCTTTAGGAAAACTGTGGAGGAGATCTTTTCGTCGGGTACGGGTGTGTTCGATGAACACGAAGTGTATGAAAAGATCCCAGCAGATCTTAGTATAGATGCTGAGAAGGCGAAAGGGATTGTTCAGGAACTTGCTAAGACTAGGCTGGAGAACTCACTTGTTCAAGCTGTTGCGTTACTCCGGCAGCGGAACCGAGATGGAGTGGTATGTACTAGGCCTATTATACTATGCATGCCTAAGATGGATTCTATTTCATGACTCTTCATTAGTCAATTAGTCATTTTTATCTTCTCTGAAAATATTTGAGAAAAACATCAAAAAAGGAGGAAAAAAAAGAAAGGAGGCATTGAAACTGAATATTTTATTCGAGAAGCCTGACGGTGTTTTCTTTTCTCACAGGTTGCTTCCCTGAACGACACGCTTGCTTGTGACACTGCCGTCCCTTCTGAGCCATTATCATGGTCCTCGCCGCAAGAGCTTGATGACTTATACTGCTTGTATCTCAAGAGCATCCCGAAGCCCGAAAAGCTCTCTCGGCTGCAGTACTTGCTCGGCATAAGCGATGCAAAGGCTTCGATGCTTCAAGACGCCGCTGCCCAGGGAGCATTGCAGATCGGAAACGAAGAGGAAGAGGAAGAATTTGCGTTTTAAACCTCCGAGCAAATTTTTGGTAGCCTTGTAGTACTCCGGTAGAGTCGAGAAGTTGGAGTGTCATAGACTTGATTTCGAAGGGTAGCAGTTGGTGCCTGTAGCTTCAGTATTTTCAGATGTTTTCTCTGCTTGATTTTATGATCTTCTCTGAAGATTGTACAGCTCCATCTTCTCTTCTCCTCTTTTAGCACAATATAGGGTTGTTTGAAGACCTGTCTTGGCTTGTTTTACAGCTTTAAAACTCAGAAGCTTATCTTGTAATTGCAAGTGTAATCTTTCCCAGGTTTCTTAAATGTAACAACTACAAACAGCTGTTTTTTTTTTTGTTGCCGAATAAATCTGTAACTGTAACTAGTTAGAAGTTGTAGTTTCACATTTACTCATCTTATATGTAAATAATATTTTTCCCAATGACTAGTAATGCCAGTTTTATATGTAGTTACATTCTCTTATAAACAGCAAAGATTTATTCTTTGCTTCGAGTGGGGTCCGGACTTTTCAATTGAAAAGAAAATGTCAGAAAGTTATGCTATTCCTCCCGGTTCAGATTGGACGGCTGGAATGGGAAAAAGGCTCAAATTTCACCTCTGGCCCCCTAAACTCTTCAGAATAACACATCTGTTGAAACTTTTCTTTATAATCCAGTACTCAAACTTTTAAGTTGAACACTCACTAAAATTTGAAAAATATTTCACTTACGTTCTTATCCTTATACTTACAGCTCATTTTTCCATTCCACACTAATCTTACTATGCCATATCGACAAAAAGTCTCATCAAGACTATTATGTGTTATATAAATACAATTTTATTTGGAGAAAGAGATAGCATCCCTATCCATTTTATTTATTTTTTAAAAATATAAAATAGTTAAATTTTAAACTTTGAATCTTGAATATCCATTATCAATTATTTAATCAGCTGCACTAGCTATAGTTGCTAATATATATATTTATATATATATTTAATTCATTCAAATTCAAAAATGAATGTAAAATATATATTCTATTTATTTTAAAATAAAAATTTATTTACTAATCATTTCAAAATAACTAATAAAATTTATTTTATTCTAAAATAAATAAAATATATATTTTATATTAAAAAATAAATGTATGTATTTCTCAAATTAAAATTCAGTGCAGTTTAATAATTTATTATTATAATTACAATAAACCCACGTTGTTGCTCGCACTTTGAGATGGAGCGCACAACAATGGCGAAAGGGTCGGGAACGGGAATTTTCGAGAACTTTCTACGCGACAAATCCCTCAAATCCCTCTTCTCCGGCGCCGGTCGCCGGAGAATGGACGCCGACGCCGCCGCCGTTTCCATCCCTCAGCTCTCCGTTCTCGCCAACTCCGTCCTCGCTCGCTGCTCCAGGTTTTTCCTCTTTCTTTTCCTTCTTCTCTTCCTTTTTCGCGCTAAATTAGAAAAAGTAATTTGTATTTGATCCCGTTTCTCAATTACTCTAACGTAGTAGATCAGTAGAATCACATGAATTAGATAAATTATGATCACTCTAGTAAGGATGTAGAATTTTTTCATTTGAATTTGGTTTTGAATCTCTTATTGAAGTTTCAACTAAGATAGATGTTCAGATGCAAAAATGGGTAATAGTTCAATTCATTTAAGTGGTGTTTTTAAATCAAATATAAAATTGAGATGCGGGCCAAAGCGTGAAGGGGTTTTCGCAATTTAGGCTATTACTCTGAACATATTGTTTACTGACATATTGATGAATTGATAAATTAGGGTTTGCGTTTCATCTATTTAAGTTTATCTAATATTTTACATGCAAAGAAATGATTGATTTACTGGATCTTGCAATTTCAGGATTCTTCTTCTTCCTGCAGAAATACTGCAGCAGAATTTTGAAACTCACACGTCTGATCATGCCAGAGAGCCGACTATGTATGCAAGGGAATTACTAGAATACTGCTGTTATAAAACTCTTCATGCAATCACTGCTCGTCCGGATTATTTGGCCGATACCGATATCCATCGCTTAACCTTTGATATGATGCTCGCCTGGGAATCTGCTTGTGCAGAGATTGAATCGTTGCCGAATGTGAGACAGTTTAAGTTGTTGCAATTTCTTTTTGATAATAAGAAACGTAATTGTAAATGGCGATGGAAACTTTTGATTCTGTGGTAGGCAACTGTTTCTTGTAACAATCGGGAGGCCGAGGATGAGGATGGGACATCGATCTTTTACGCAAATTCTACATGTTTGGCTGCTCAGGTTGGTTGCTCTTTTGCTGATTATGCTATTTCCGTTGCCATGTTTTAGGTTGACAGTTTTTTTATCTCTGCCGTTCTCCTCAGGTTGATGTGAAGAAGACTGTAGGATTGAATGCTTTCACCCGGATAGCAACTGCTTGTCCTCTCTTAGCTGATTTGATCACTGTTCATAACTTGTTTGATGCCCTTACGAGCTCATCAGGTGGTCAGCTCCATTTCTTCATATATGACAAGTACCTTAAATCTCTAGACAAGTATGCAACCTAATTCTTGATTTATTGATTTTATCAGATGTATTCTGCTGAATATGCATAGACTAAATATGCAAAAGTATTATTATCAAATTCACGTAAACTAATTGTTGAAGTGCCTCAAATATCTGTACATTGCAATATCTGTTTCTAGTGAAGTACTTCACTAACTGTATCAAGCTTGTATTACTTCATTAATTATAATGCATATGAACTGCCTCCTTTTAAAAATAGTCGATCCTTCATGTTATCATTTATAAAGAGATTTCTCTATAGTATGCCGACTAACTTATTCCTAACTGGGGTGATATAGGACTTCTATATATCTTTTTAAAAATATATAGTAGGTGTATATTTATTCAATTATTCGATAGATTCATAAATCGGTATTATAGAAGATCTGTTATTCAAAAGTTACTCCAGCGCCGTATGTTCTACAATCGAATCATGATATCTCTGGTTCTCTCATTCACATCGAGGGCATTCTGACCTATCTGTATTTCTTTAAACTTTTTGCAAGGTCAGATTTATTATATTTCTGAAGGCTAAGCCACTTAATTGTATGTGAATTATAGGGTCCTTAAATCTGCAAAAAGCACTATGAGATCACCACTTCCTTCAAACCTTCACCTTTCTGATGGAGAAATCATCCTAGATGTTGACGGTGCCGTACCTACTCAACCTGTTCTACAGCATATTGGGATATCTGCATGGCCAGGTGAATTTCCCTCTCTGGTAAATGTTTGTAAATGCTTGAAACAAATTTTTGCTTCCCAAGCCACTGAGAGTTTGTTTTCTTTTCTTTTTTGGCAGGAAGATTGACACTAACAACCCGTGCTCTTTATTTTGAGTCCTTAGGAGTAGGTACTTACAATAAGGCTGTTAAATATGATTTAGCTGCAGATCTAAAGCAGGTAGTGAAGCGTGAATTGACCGGACCACTGGGTGCCCGCCTATTTGATAAGGCTGTGATGTATAAATCATGCTCTTTGTAAGTAATTAACTAAATACTCTTTCTGATATTCATATTCTTCAAGCATCTATCATCTAACTGCACTCTATTCACAGAGCAGAGCCAATTTATTTCGACTTTCCTGAATTGAAAGGCAGTTCGCGCAGAGAATACTGGTTGGCAATTATCAGTGAAGTATTGCAGGTGCATAGATTCATTAGAGAGTTTAATCTTGAAGACATCAAGGGAGCAGAAGCTCTTTCAAGAGCCATTTTGGGCATCTTTAGATACCGTACTGTCAAAGAAGCATTCCGTGTTACGCTTCCCCGCTTTAAAACTATACTTTCTTTTGACCTAGCTGATAAGCTGCCGAAAGGAGATATGATCTTGCAAGCACTTTGCAATTACTTGGAGTCGGTGCAAATCAGTTGCTTGAATCATCCTGCGGCTGAGTTTGATGCTGATAAAAGATTGAAGAGTCATCCTTTACCCATATCTGTATATGCGCTTACCAGGGTGGGATTTACGTTAGTGAAAAGAGAAGATGGAAATGAAGTGGAAGATCCATCTTTTAGTGATTTTTGTTTTGATGCAACAAAATCTCTGGAAACTGCTGTGAAGGAGTCTTTTTGTCACTCCGAAAGAGCTGAGGAAGCCCGTGCAACAGTGGATCAGGTGAAAGTGGAAGGCATGGATACAAATCTTGCTGTGATGCAGGTCTATTATCATTGATCCATTGTTAATTTTGCTAGAATATGACTGAATTTTGGGACATATAATGACCGAAAACAGTCATCATGGTTTATATAAGGTTGTTGTATTGTCCAACAGTTTCAACCAACAGCAGGCTTCATATTGACATTGTTGCAGGAGCTACTTTTTCCAGTGGTTGAAGCTGGCAAAATGCTTTGTATTCTGGCCAAATGGCAGGATCCTTTCAAATCATCGATATTCTTGATTCTGATCCTTTATCTTAGTTACAGGTAAATTTTCACCCGTTGTTTTCTACTGCCTTTCAGTTAGTATAATTTATGCTTATCCTTTTGTATACTTGATTATTATTTGCTTTGTTTAACAGAGATCTTTATCGCTGCTGCCTCATCTATATACTTTACGTCAAAAAGTTCATTTCTTACATATGTGCCCTAATACAAAACCAACTATGTCCTATTAATTGTAAGAAACTTCAGTTTCGACGCGTGTATATAAAAAATCAGATTTTACAAGTTATATATAAATATCATATAGGGTTATATTTACTTTTTGGTAATGTGCTAACTAGTTTCATGACTTGTAGGGGGTGGTTGAGCTATGCATTGCCCTGCACTCTCTTATTTCTTGCTGCTCTGATGCTTTGGCACAAGTTCCGCAGAAGAGGGAAACAATTGGAAGCCTTGCTAATCAAGCCTCCCCCTAATAAGAATGCTGTTGAGCAAATTGTGGCTTTGCAAAATGCCATTTCTCGGTTGGAAAATTGTGTCCATGCTGGGAATATAACTCTTCTCAAATTAAGAGCAGTTCTCTTCGCAGCAGTTCCAAAGGTACTAGAGAATCTGGTTCTTTCACTAATTTCTTGTTTGTGAATTTATTGTCATTTTGATGGATGTTATTTGGTGAGCGGAAGGGTTAACTTTATAAATTTCTTCTTTCTATGCATTCTTATGATCTAATCTGAATCTCTTGCTTCTAGGCAACTGAAGTGGCCGCGTTAATTTTGGTCGCTGCAGCGGCTTTTCTCACCTTCTTGCCCTTCAAGCATCTAGTGATGCTAGTGGCCGTTGAGGCATACACAAGGGAGATGCCGTTACGGAAACAGAACAGCGAGAAGTTTCAAAGGAGAGTTAGAGAATGGTGGGCACACATTCCGGCCGCCCCAGTACAGGTTATCAGAACTGATGATGGTAAGAAAAGGAGATAGAATTATATCCTTTTTGTTTTTGTTACTTGATCTTGTTACCTTTACTGAGAAAAGGAAAGAGTAATGGAATCCTTTCTAGCTTTTGTTACTACTCCTGTTTGCCTTCACTGAGAAACACAGCTGAATCATATTTTTAGTGTTACCACTACCGTTTATGGTTTTAGGGTTTAGTGTATGTACTGTTGCAGCCGCACCAACAACAGTTGAAAGAAACATTATGGAACACCCAAAGCATTTCCCTAAGAAAATCTGGTAAAGCATTTCCCTAAGAAAATCTGGAAGGTTTATTTATTGCTCACTGCTTTGTTTTGCTTCTGCAGATGAATAATAATACACTTTCAGTTTTTTCACTTGACATAATAGTAGCACCAATAAGTGGTTTCTCTAAGGCAATTTGGATGAACCCTACTTACCCAAAGTTTCACACCATGAAGATCTCATCATTCATCCATGATTTTGTTATGATTAGCTATCGCCGAACATCCATTGTTTTCTGGTAAAGAAATTCATTACTGATTAAAGTAAGATCTGCAATTCGTTGTGCATCATAAAATGCTAATTAATCCAAAATACAACAAATTTACAAGGAAAGGAAAATGAGGGGGGGAAAAAAAAGTCCTTTTGGGAGGTCAAATAAATTACAACTTCTATGGGAAGGGAGAGAACAAGTATTGAATTGCATCTTACATAAACAGAGAAAAGAAAGAATCATGCTACATTTGCACAAACCAAATCTGATGCTATTTTGTTGCCTCTTCAAACTCCGTTTTAATCTGACAAGAACTAAATCTGCAGAAGTAAAACCTGCCTCTCCGGCACACACACAACGTGAAACATCTCCCAGCCTCATATAATCGATCCTCTGCGAGCTATTATCTGCATCACAAATTAAAGTTTGAGCCATTACCAATTCCCCTGGGATTAGAAAATGTAGCTTAATTTTATCTATCTTACAAATTACAAACTTAAACACACACCATAAGATTGGGCAATAAAAAACTTAACAAAATCACGCAAAGAAATGGGATAGTGCTGCAACATAATGGCATTATTGACACAAACAGACATGTAGAACACTGCAGGTGATGTTAATTTAACTTGGGTTCGAAGCGAAGTACAAGAATCTACGGAAGTAAATGAGCTCTATGCCACAACTAAAACAAGCAAAGAGACAGATAACTAACTTCTATTCAAAAATATGATCAATACGTAAGATGTAGTGTCAGTCCATGTGAAAGAATCCATTAAGAAAAATACAAAGATGCACTCTGATGGTATCCACAAGATCAGATCATACAGGATGAAGAAATTATCAGCAACTAATCAAGAGGGGGAAGACACTTCAAGTACCTGTACACAGTGTCTCATCAACTCATCTGTGCAAGACGACAGCACATTAAAATTGTAGTTTAAACTTTAAACATTGTCTGGCCAAAACTCCCTAAAGAAAGCCCGTTCAAATTCCTTCTCTTGCATTCTCTTTTCTTCTTCTTGCATCCTCCTTATTCTTTTAGAGATGGCTTTAGGTTTCTCCTTGGGCTGCAACTCCTAAAAATAGAAGCATGCATACCACTTAGTTCATCCTCATGTATCATGATATTGAGTAGAAATTGGCCACAGTGCAATAATAACAATACTAGAGTTGAGCATGAAATGAATAGAAACAGTGGAGTCGACAATAATCTCTAGCACGTTAGAGAGAAAAATCTGTAGTTTTGGATCCAATTTATTTGATTCGACTTTCAGAATGAAAAGAGTTCAAATTGGTCGCGGTCTTATTTAATTGTCAAAAAGAGGCTTTGCTAATCTGAATGTTGATTAATGTTCTTCTGAAGATTGCATACTCGCATATCTTCTGTTCCTTTGTTTATCCAACTTTACAACCCATAACAGTTTAATAAGACCAAATTTTAGAAAAATTGGGGAACATTCAGGGAACATTCACATTTCCCTGATTTCAATTTTCAAAGTATGGAAGGCCGGAAGGATAATGATAGAACCTGATATTACAGTGCATGCATATGCCTAAAAGCAAAAAAACAGATATTCAATGGAAGGCACATACGCACCTTGGAACCAGGATCTTTCCACAGTTTCTTTTTCTTCAGTTTCTCAGCACCCAAACCACGCTTATTCTCCTTTACACGAGTCTGCAGAGGTTCCAACATTCCCTGCCCCACATAAGCAAAACAAAATCAATATATAACTTAGACGAAAAAATGAAACAAAATTTTAATCTTTCACAACTATCAGTAGGAAGCGGCAAAAGCTACATTGGATAAGATCATTTATTATCAACAGGAGACCTTGAAATGCACCAAAATTCTTATTAGTTACAGCATACCACAGGAGATCTCAATTAACTATTAAAGAGGCAAACGAAGCATAGAACATCAAAGTGTCCAAAATGTAACTACATAATCGAACAGCTAAAAGTTCAAGTAAAAGTTTCTAACTTTGATCATCCGACGCCACGGTGAAGAGGGCGAACTCTCTCAAATGCACCATACAATGTTTCTATACCCTCATAAACTGGAATTACAGAATCGGCAATACTATCACTACCCACGATTCCATCGCAAGCACAAAAGCACATAATTTTGATACTATAAATCAAATAAACCTAACATCACCTGAATAAACAGAAATCGGGGGAAAACCCTAGAACTGCATAAATCATACACAAAGTCTCAATCAAACAATTCACAAAGATCGGAAATTATACAGAAACCAATTTTTTTTTGAAGAAACCCTTAACCTGTTCGAAGGCGCCGAGGCCGGTGCCCTCCTTCCAACCGCACTTCTTGAGCAACTGCAGAGCGATTCGACATTAATAGGGCAACCGAGAACAATAATCAACAAAAAAAAATGGAAAAAAAACCCAAACCCTAGATCGGAGAAGAAGGTGAGAGGATGCGAACCTGAAACCCTATGTTGGAGGAGTCGATCGCTCGGGAGCTCGACCCCGACGCCTCCATCGTCGTCGTCGTCGTCGTCGTCTCCATCGCTTTGGGAATTTGATCGGGGGCGAGGTCGCTTCGCGCGATTCTTTTGTTGTTAGAGAATTATTATAGTCGGTGTGTGATCGGGTCTGAATCCGAACCCGAATACGATTCGGGCTCCCTCACGTTTACGGGCTTTATTCGGCCCGGTCCCGAATTTCACAAGTAAGGCCCAGGATTCAAACGCATCAAATCAAGCACCGAATTTAAATCTGTAAGCCACTGTGTAGAATTTTCACTGTTACAGTTTCAACTACAGTCAAAGTCAAATGTATTAAATCAAATGTTTCAACTACTCCTAAAATACAACACCGTGAGATAAATTGCTATCCGATAAATTTTACGAAAAAAGTATATTTTTTAATAACTTTTTGTCCAACAATCTTTTTCGAATGTTTAAAACTTTGGATGAGCCGGTAAAATATTTTTGTAACTTTTTGAGTGTATAAGTATCATTTTTATTTTGGGAATGAGATTAGAAATTTCACATCAAAGTTCTTTTACTTTTTGGCCATTATAATTGTCACATATTTTGTAGACTTTGCGCGCGCAGAAAAGTATGAAATGGAATTGGTGGAAACTATTATGTCTGCCAAATTTTGAAATTCTTAATTTCTACAGATGGAACAAGTTTGGCTGGGCATCACTTGGAATTTGACTTGATTTTTTTTGCCAGGCTGATGATTTTGCCGTACGTTTTTTGTGTGTGTATTTAGCTATGCATGGGCATAGAAAAATTTAGAATCAAATTAATTAATCTCCGTATTCAACAGAATGTACGGTGAACGGAAAACGACCGAGCCCAAATCGCAGTCCAAGTAAACGCACCAATTCCCCTCCATTCGATCCCAACACACAGATCCAAATCCAACTATAGCGACTTAAACCAATTTTGCATTAACTATTAGGAATTATATAAAGAATCGAAACATTTTTTAATGGCTAAGACGATGTAGGATTCGTGTTATTCAATTTGATCCGCGTAAAACTTAGTGCAACCTCTTTGATGATCATACGGATGCGGTGACGTTGCTTCCACGTAACTATGTTTTAGTACGGCAAAATTTAGAAACAAAATTAATCAAATCCCCATAGTCAACAAATTAAACGGGGAAGCTAATAATTGTAGGATCGTTGGCACTAACCATTAATTTCAAAAGTTCGAGCTTTTAAAAATACGCAATCAATTCACTTAAAACGTACACAGTGCCCACGGATCTCGACCGGACTCAACCCACCTGGACGTTGGGTCTATTGTTGGGACTCTTACCGTTAGGTCTATTGTGGACCGCAGTCCTACTCAACTTATTGGCTCACCCAACTTAACTTATTAGTTTTCTGGGCCTATTGTCACGGACAGAAGTTGAACATATTTTTAACCCATAAATAAATAGCCAACAATAATGATCCAGTCCAAATCAAGTCAACAAGCTAGCGGTACATCATTATTATTATTATTATTATTATTATTATTATTTTTTGCTATAAAATCTGCCGGCACTAATTGCAATAGCAGTAGTATTACAAGCGAATGCAGAAAATGAAACTGCGAGTTCTCTTCCTCGCCTCTCTCTTGGCCGTTGCGGCGCTCCGCGCGGCTGCCGACGTGCAATTCCAGGCCACCAACAATGCGGCGGGCACGCCAGGCGGCGACCGGTTCACCAGCGATATCGGCGTCGACTACACGGTGCAGGTGCTCAAGTCGGCCACCACGTTCATATGGTCGACGTTCCAGGAATCGTCCCCGGCCGACCGCAAGGACGTGCAGCTGGTGACCGCCGCGGTGGAGACGTTCTCGTCGGCCGAGTCGGGCGCCGTCGCGTACACCGCCGGCGACGCGATCCTCGTGAGCGCCGACTACATCGCGGGGTACTCCGGGGACGTGAAGACGGAGATCACGGGGGTGCTGTACCACGAGACGACGCACGTGTGGCAGTGGAACGGGAACGGGGCGGCGCCGGGCGGGCTGATCGAAGGGATCGCCGACTTCGTTCGGTTGCGCGCGGGGTACGCGCCGGCGCACTGGGTGAAGCCCGGGCAAGGGGACCGGTGGGACCAGGGCTACGACGTGACGGCGCTGTTCCTCGACTACTGCGACGGGCTCAAGCCCGGCTTCGTCGCGCAGCTCAACGCCGACATGAAGGGCGGATACAGCGACGACTTCTTCGTGCAGCTGCTCGGCAAGAGCGTGGACCAGCTCTGGAGTGACTACAAGGCCAAGTATGCAGGAAATTAAAATTACTACGCCCAATATTGGGATTATCATCAACCTACTACTACTACTACTATATTTGTATTAGTTAATTTCTGGAAGATTACAGAATATGTTTGAATAAAGTAAGATGAATTTTCGCGCTACTTATATGTATCTTAAATGCGAGGGCTATTTATTTATAGATTAAAAATATATATAATTTTTTTATTTCGTGACAATAAATTTAAAAAATTAATAAGTTGAGTTGAATGAGCTTAATAAATTGAGTGGGGTTACGATTTACAATAAAGCTAACGGTAAAAGATTCGACAATAAACCTAACGTCCAGATTAGTTAAATCCGATCGAGACCCGTAGGCGCTGTATATGTATACACTTTAAATAAATTAGTTGTGTTGTTTTTAAAAATTAATGATTAGTACTAATAATTCGACAAAAATTTATTAGTATTCAAATTCAGAACCTTGGCTTCATGAGAGCCATATATTTTTCATATTTTATATTTTAACATGAACTTTGTGTCGTTGGTTCGGTGGGCCCAGTTTGGCCCACCATTTCAAAGCCCATTATGGGCATCAAAACACTAACCAAAAAATTTCCATATTAATATTTATTCATTATTCATTTTATTGCATGGATCCAATTAATGGTTTTAATTTGTAGGGTTTATATAAATATTAATTAGTATAAATATTATTAATGTTACAAGGAGGTGAATTAGGTCTCAGTACAAAATTGGATTGGGCCGGGCTAAGAACTAACCAAATCCATTGGACCGACATGGGCCAATAATCGTCTCTAACCCGGCCCATTTGTAATCCTCGTCAAAATGCGCAAGGGTGTGTTTGGTACCAGAGATAAGGGGGGGATAACCCCCTTATCCCCGTTATTATACCCAAACGTGATTTTTGGGGGTGGGAATAGCTAAACCCACCCCTTAGCGTGTTATTCCAGAATAACCCGCTAAGGGGTGGGTTTAGCTATTCCCACCCCTGACGGAATAGCGGAATAGCGAATAAATATTAAATACTTAATATTTAATATTAAATATTAATATTACAATTTAATATTTAATTGTAAATATTATTTGAATTTTTAAATATTTATCTAAATTAAATATAAGGTTGATTAATACTATAAATTTATTTAATTTTAAATTATATCATAAAGGGCAAAATAGTAAAAAAAAAAATTTATTCCCTCAATTATTCTTATTCCTCTATACCCAACCAAACATAATTTTCTCTTATTCCTCTTATTCTTCTTATTCCTATATAATTTACCAAACACAATTTTTTTTAAACCCGGTATAACTCTTAAACCCAATCAAACAGAAATTTACACTAATTCCTGCTAATACCATAACTTATAACTATCCCCGGTATAACTAAATTTTTTCTTATCCCCGAACCAAACGCAGTCTAAAAAAAAATTCCTTCGATTTATTATTTCTAATTCTGCTAAAAAAAAAAAAAAAAAATCCTTTAAACTAAGTTATTTTAATATTTTTTAAATTATACTAATTTAATATTATTTTATCAAACAATAAAGGGATCCATAGTTTTGTGTCACTATGTTCTTAATGGAGTAAACTATTACATTTTTGGCTTCTTCAAACAATAATTTCAACATGGCCACATCACCTGCCCCACCTGACACATAAATTTGCTAACCAATAATAGACTTTGAGCATTCCAAAGCTGCTTATATGGTCAAAAAGAGAAGGCCAATATAAAGCCAACCACTTCATATTTATATATATATAAATATACATTTAAAAATATTTGGTCATTTTGTATTTTGTAATTTTAGTTACTTTTTAAATCTTTTTACGACAAAACTGATTGTCCTTTATGTACCATGTACAATTTGGTATTTAATTTATAGATGCATGTACAATTGTGAGTGTGAAAACATAAATGTGTTGATGTATTAATATATCCTTATCATACCTTTTAATTATTGTGCTCAAAATGTCTCCTTCACTTGGGATTAGTGGACATTTGAAAAGCTGTCCAATTAAATATCCTTTGCTCTCTATCTATCATTTTAAATTTAATTTATTTTCTCAATTTTGCTTTAGTGAATAAAAACTAGATCATTTAAAATTAGCTTTGATACAATATTATTCAGAAATATATTTAATATTTATTATTTATATTTGGTTGATATAGTGATTAAAAATAAAATCAAATTACGATGCCAAATTTACTCTTGAACAATAGTTCTTATTTTCAAATCTTTTCACTGTTTTTATATGAACAAAACATGATTTAATTTATTTAACAAAATTATTTTCAGAATTAAAAACTTATTAAAGAGACCTCGATTGAAGACACAATCCATAAATAGTCAATTTAAATAATTTTAAATGATTAAAAATGATTCACAATAACAATTAGCATAGGTCATACATGAGATATTATTAATTAACTATCTTTGTATAATATATATATATATATATATAGAGAGAGAGAGAGAGAGAGAGAGAGAAAGAGAATTGAGCTCGTATACTTGTAAAAGTACGTACTCATTGATATTTATGAGCTTTTATTCCTTGGATATATAAATGTGCGATTAAGATAATAGTAATCTTTTAGAGTTTAGTAGGTAATCGGTGAAATAGTATGATAAAAAAGATAAAATTATTTTAAAAATTAGATCTAATGGTAAAAAATTTACAAGTATCAAATGCTTGATGCTTTTAAAAACATTATAACTGAACTTTATATATATATATATATATATATATATATATATATATATATATATATATATATATATATATATATATATATTAGGGGACATGTACATGATGCTTAACTAAAATAATTAATTAAGCTCAAACATACCAAATTTCTTGTTCTAGTTCTTTTGCGTCACGTCATCCGGGTGTTGCAACAAGCAACCTCTTCTTTGATGTTGTGATTTTTTCAAACTACAAATTATTTTAAATTGGCTTGATAAATAAGTTTGCCACATGATTTTCCTTTCAAGATTTCTCGGAAAAATGATTATCACTACATTACATCAAGTTTATGCTTTCCTAATATTATGATAATTTGTAATATTATATTTATATATTCTTAATATGTTAGAAAACATCACACTAGAATTTTGTGCTAATTTGTATATTCACTTAATTTTAAATATTTGAAATATAAAATTAAGAATACCATCCCACTGATCTATTTGATGATAAAATTTTAAAAATAAATATATTTTTTTTCATAAAAAAAAACCAACATATATATAAAGTAGAGTTTACCTGCTTTCAAAAATACAAGATAATTTATATTTATAAATTTTTTATTATTATATTTGTATTGAATTTGTGCTTTTTACTTTATATTTCTTTCTCTTTAGTTGACTTTACAAAAATACAAATCTCAATACAAATTCAATAATAAAAAATTTAAAAATATATAAGCTCTACTCCTCACATATATATATATATATATATATATATATATATATATATATATATATATATATATATATATATATATATATATATATATATATATATATATACCAACTAATTAAAAGCGCATCTGTTTTGGGTCAACATATCCAACAAGCAAAGCGTTAGAAGCTTCCTCAAGTCATTGACTAATTATTACGCCACTTTTTTCCGGCACGACTACTCTTTCTTTCCGTAGCCTTCTCAAATCCTCTGCTCATTTTATATATTTTTAATATAATATATATAATTTATCTTGCTATTTTACTATTCAATGTAAAATATTAAATATGTTTATTTATTCTTAATAGTTTAATTTAAGAATGAAAAGAGGAATAGGTATAGCCAATTTTTTATTTTTCTCTATCAATAAATAATAATAAGAAGAAGAAGAAGAAGAAGAAGAGAGAAATAATTTTGCAAAAAATAGCAAATAAAATAGGAAAACTTTTTCCTTGGTATTTTATTAGTTTACGCGGCTGTCACCAACTCCACGTTGCAATTTGTATAGGAACAAAAATTTGATGTGCTTTTATTTGCATAGCAGTGATATTGCACATATTCAAACCCAAAAGCGCGTACATAAATTGTAAAACATAGTAGGTAGGATAAAGGACACAGGAGAAGGTGTCCATAAACACATGTACACCAACTCTTCCGACTCCTTCCACTTTAAGAAAAGATATGTTCATTTAAGAACAAGGTTTCTTATAAACCAAAAAAGCTAGATATTAAGAGATTCGTTGCAAAGGAAACAAAGAAATTAAAACAAGAAGAAAATAAAATCATACCAATCAATCATGGCGGATCATCCGCGAATTCATCCGGTGGATGTCGAGTCGCAGCAGCGGCGGCGGCAGTCGACGACGACGACGCCGCTCGTGTCGCGCGAATTGCCGCGATCAGAGAAAGGCGACCCCGCGGCGGGACTCCATCCTCCGCAGGCGCCGCCGCCGCTCCGTCGCACTCTCCCCGTCGTCTTCTCCCCTCCCCCGAAACGGCGCCGCAGCGGCAGAAGCTGCTGCTGCAGGTGCATCTGCTGGAGCATCTCCGTCGTCGTGATCGTCGTCCTCCTCGTCGCGGCAACGCTCGCCGCTTTGTATTTCATCTTCGACCCGAAGCTGCCCAAGTACTCCGTCGACCGCCTTTCCATCACGGCCTTCTCGGTGGACGCCGGCCTGACCGCGCGCGCCAGCTTCGACGTGACGGTGACGGCGGAGAATCCGAACAAGGCGATCGGGATTTACTACGGCAGCGGGTCGAGGCTCGGGGTGTACTATTCGGGGTACAGTCTGTCGGAAGGGTTGTGGCCGGCGTTCTACCAGGGACACAAAAACACGACGGTGGTGGCGGTGGCGATGAGCGGGCAGGCCCAGCTCGGCAGCGCCGAGATGGGGGCCCTGCAGCAGCAGCAGCAGAGTGGCGCCGTGCCCATCGACTTCCGCGGGGACGTGCCCGTCAGGCTGAAGCTCGGCGCGCTGAGGCTGTGGAAGGTGACGTCCAAAGTCCGGTGCAGTTTGGTCGTCGATAGCCTCTCGGCCGGCAATCAGATCAAGATCAAGAGCAGCACCTGCAAGTTCAGATTGAAACTATAAATTTTATACATTTATTTTTTTTATTTTTTTTAGTAGTTATATGCTATGCAGTACGTAGTTATATTTGAGTTGCAGATGAGTGGTATTTATTTTGCATTTTACTGTTTATTTGTTACATTGGATAGGATATTAATATTGCTCTGTATTGTAGGTATTGTTATTATTATTATGTTATTGTTATTATTATTATTATTACATGGTGAATTTAATCTGAAGTTTAGAGAGAGCAGTAATAATAGAATGGTAAGAGAAAAAAAGAAAAAAAAAAAAAGCTGTTTGTAACATTGTATTTCCAGTTGTCGAACGTACGTAGATCATATAGGAAAGTCTACGCGGGCCACGTGCTTCTTACTAATTATTATCATAACTTAGTACTGGTGACCGAACCGAGTGGCAGTGAGTCAATGCCTTAAATGAGACTCGCTTGTTGAACTCTACTGCCCCAAAGCATGTGCTCAGATCAGGACACCTTGTTTTACTTGACCATATATAAGGCACATTATAATGTCCCTTTTGAAGAGTACAATATCTCACAAATTTTAGGTGCTATAGATAAAACTCCGTTGAATAAAAGCAACTATTTCATATGTACAACAAAGATCAACCATGTACATTAACTCAGAAAACTCCAATTAATTAGGAGCCTTTACAATGAATAAGAGCATACTTTCATGCATAGTAAATCCAAAAGAGAGCAATTACAAAGTTCAATATATATATATTGAGAGACGTTGGTGAACAGCTTCAGCTCTATCCAACTCATTGATACTCCGCAGCATTGACAAGAAGTCGACTCTTGTGAGCAAAATCGGCAATATCGCTAGGGAAAACTATAGCCTAAACTCCACACATCAGCCGATTTTTGTGAAGAGTTGTTAGAGAAAGTGAACTTCCGACCACCGTCTAGCTTTATCTTGTAAATGGTACAGCAAAATGTACATAATGGTCACACTAAAATCAAATTATGATTTCGGAGACATTAGATACCAATTAGAGCCCGAGGCCTATGGTCGATAGTCAACAGAGACATACTCGTCTGAGAAACAGCTCGCACGAATCCCATGTTAGCTGTCAAAGTGGGAGCACGCCAATGATCCCCTGTTCCGAAAACGATTTTGTTCTTCAGCGCGAGCTTTCTCGTTGTGGGAAGATCCATCAAGCGTGGTGAAGGTCTATCTGGGACAACTCTGCCATCGCAAAAGGTAATTGTTAGAACAAACGATGGTCTCTTGCATCTAATACAAATAAAAACATTGAGCGACGAACACGATGTTATGAGAAGAAAAAGAGAAACAAAGGGTTGAGATGTTCACCATTAGGAAATAATACTCATCAAAATAAGTCATTTTCATATTTACTTTAATTCATACTAGATACAAACAATACAAGGAATTGCGAGCTTCACCCACATGTTAAGCACTACACTGTATATCACACAACGCAGCATATGATTGTAGAATGCATGTTGTATAGCATAGCAAAAGAACCAGTTTTCAAAATGATCCAAATATCATTGTTTTATGGTTAAATCAAAATACAAGCCATTTAGGAAACTCACAAGAGTCTTTTCACTAATTGATCAGCTCTGATTTTCTCATTCGGTCCACCACACATCGAAGCAATTTCTTTAAACTCTGAGCAAACACTTTCGCAGACAATACCCTTCTTTCCAGCTATCACATTCTCCAGCTCTGGTAGGATGGGATGCTGAAGCTCGGACTTGGCCTGCAGACGAGCAAAATAATGCTGAAATATCTTTGTACGCAAGAATAAAAGAAGAGTATCGTTGTACGCAAGAGGCTATAACATGTCTATAGCTTCTAAAATTGCCTTAAATCTTCATAGAATGAAATAAAAGAATCTCAACTGATCCATTAAAAGGAGCATCATAGTTATACAAGATGCTGTAATCGCAAACTGCTACTAGCTAACACTTTATAAACCAATTTCCAGAACAGGATTTCGAATGTTAGCAGTCTACCAAATGCTTTCAGTTAAACGTAATGTGCAATCTTTTCTAGTAAATTTATCCAACCTTTTCTATTAAATTCATCAGAATTTTATAAGACACCCATATAAACTAAACTACGTCATATGCGCTGTGTACATATACTGAAACTACGAAACGCGGGTATCAGTATGTTAATGAGTCCTTCATGCCATTGAGTAATGAAGATCCCCTATGTATGTATGAGTACAGAATGAAGCTATGAAATCGCTCGATTTTGCATATCGAGGATGATGATAGTCCCTCAAATCATTCAGTGTATGCATAATCAAATATACTACTGAAATTGACCACATGGAACACAGAAATGCGAATTCACCTGCATGATCACGAAATCGTAGTTGATCTTAAACCTCGCTCTCGTCTCGTCCTCAGGGGCCTTCAGCAATTGCTCTGCCCCACCGTTGCTTATACCTGACACCAGGGCGATCAACACTGTCGTATCAAAATTAATCACATTCTCTGAACTCGTGCAATTTGGCAGGATTTTAGAGATTAAAGAACTGAATGGATCGCTCAAATTGAATTCCCCCTCATCCTTCAAATTCAGATTCCCAGAGGAAAAAGATCTATCGCCGACGTCGAGGAATTCTCCCTCAATGTCGATCTCAAAAACCCTAGGTTTATGACTCTCCACCCACTGTAGTAACTCACTATCCACCATTCTTACCCCCGTCCACCCACCCTCCAATTCCTCGAACACCTCCAAATCGTCGAAGAACCCGATCTCCGCCGCCCCGAACTCGTCGACGATTTCCCCCGCCACGCCGTCCCCGACGCCGCGGGCGAAGACGAAGAGGAGCTTCTCGGGCCTCAGCGCCCTCGCCGCGGCGTGCGCGGCGGCGAGGGCTTCCGCGACGCGGGCGCGCACGCCCCTTCCCCGCTCCCCGGGAGATCCGCGCCAGGAGACGCGGCTAGGGTTCCGGTCGGAGACGAAGACCCAGGCGGGGGCGCGGCGCAGGGAGCAGGCAACGTCGACGTGGACGGAGCCGAGGGGCCTGGCGACGCGGGAGACGCCATGGACGCCGGGGTGGAGGACGACGTGGAACACGGCCTCGAGGTGGCCGAGGTTGGAGGAGAGGGGGGAGGGGAGGGGGCGGGGGCGGAGGAGGAGGGAGCGGAGCTCGGCGGCGATGAGGCGGCGGAGGGAGGCGTTGAGGGGAGGGGGGAGCTTCGGGGTGGAGGCGACGCGGCGGAGGAGGGAGAGGCATCGCGTCGCGGCGGAGGAGAGGGCCTCGTCGGGGTCGGGCGGGGCCATCGCGAAGTGGGGCGATGTGGAAAGAGCATAACAGTGGGGGATCAATTTGGTAATAGTAATATAAAAAAGAGAAATGTTTTCTTACTAAAATTTTAGAAGGAAAATGCTATGTGTACACCCCTTTCGGGGTGTACATCATACACCCCACCCATCTAAGGGTGGGGGTGTGATGATGGGTCACTCGATGTGACCCGTAAAAAATATCGGCACCATTAAAATGGTGGAGGTGTATGATGTACACCCCTTTGGGGTGTACATGTAGCATTGCTCATTTTAGAATACTCTTAAACTACCAATATAATAATTTTTAAAAATTTAGTAAATAATGAATGAAATAATATAATATAAAAAATATAAATAATTTTAAAAATAATTTTAATAATATAAAATTTGATAGTATAAAATGTTTGATACTATTGATCATAATATAAATATAAGATCTACACTCTTGTTACTTATATAGTAGAATGTACTAATATTTTTTCAAATTAAGAAGTGCACTATGTCTTCTCTACGATTTTTTATTTTTTGTAGGCAAATTTATATTTTAAATAAATAAAATAATTATAACTAAATTTATATTTCAACAAATAAATTAAGTAGGTAACATGCTCGTTTTTTCTTAAAAATAAAAAATAAATTTTGTGCTACGCAGGTACAAAGTTAAAAAGATATGAATACAACAATAGATGATAGGTAAAATTTATATATTTTTTGATGTATTGATAGTAACTAAATTCTACAAACCCTTGGACGTGGAATTGTAAGAAAACCTTTTGTTTTATTACAGCTAAAACTTTTTAGAAATAAAAAAATTTAGTAATATAAATTAAAAACTCTATTATTAGATTGACTTCAATTTCACAATATATTATTCATGAATACCAACAATTTCAATTGAATCTCCCAATAATCTCCTCACAACTCACAAGTCTCTCAAAATATTTAAATATAATTATTAATATATACCAGAGTTTTTTATATATATTTTTTATTTTTAGTATTAATTATTATTTTGTTGAGACATTCCATATATATGACAAGTAGCGAAAACTAATGGAATTTATTACACCACAACTTGGACATCCAAAGTAACGAGCTAGATCACACGTATGTACGTGATCAATTTATTTACTTAAACGTAAATGCAGTTTCGAAAATTAAAATCGCAAATTCAATCCGACACTATAACAAAATTAAATTATAGAGACACATGTTTATAACATTTTTGTATAAGTGTACTATCTATATTCCATCTATATTTAAAATTAGATTATAGAGACACATTTTTGGGACACATTATAAAAATGTGTCGCTATACACCCTAGCGACGGCACATATAGCAACACTTACAATAAGTGCCGGTATTTTTATCAGCGATAC
Organism: Tillandsia leiboldiana; assembly: GCA_029204045.2. NCBI lineage: Eukaryota > Viridiplantae > Streptophyta > Magnoliopsida > Poales > Bromeliaceae > Tillandsia > Tillandsia leiboldiana. The sequence goes on along the minus strand of CM055069.1, from coordinate 46,892,084 downwards.
TTTTTTTAGATTTTAGAAATATTTAAAAGTGTCGCTATAGTCTAATTTTGTTGTAGTGCGACTAGGTGATTCTATACTCTCCGACGTCGTGGGAGATCCCCAGCGTCTTCCACACGCCGGCGAAGTGTCGACGATGTTGTTGCTGCACGGGGGCTGGAAATCGTACGTGATCGTTGTCGCAGCCGTTAACAGAGTCGCACTCGTCGACGACTTGTGCGAGCACCGACTCGCCATTCGCTTGGATCCGAATGTTCTTGCCGCAGCGGCTTTTGTGGTCGTACCATCCTGTCGACAACACGACGACCTTCTCGCTGTCGTTACGGTATTTACCGTCACAAGCCGGCGCGCGGCGGGCCCCTGCCGTCCCCGCCTTTGGCGAAGATGTTCAGCGTCATCGTCGCCGGCGTGTGGGACGTGACGGTCGGGGAGCAGTCGTCCTGCGGCGTGTGGGACGTGACGGTCGGGGAGCAGTCGTCCTGAGAGCACTTTTTTCCGTTCGACGCAGCACTCGGAGTCGTTTTCTGTGTTGGAGGAGCCGGACTTCCGGTTAAATAGCCACTGATTTGGCAGGTTCCGATGGAAAATGCGAAATTGAGGCTGGAAAAGGGCGACAAGCAGAAAAGTGGTGAATGCGAGAAGAGTATTATTAGTAGCCATCTCAGCAGAACTGCTAGCTCTTTTCTTGCTTGAAAATTGGAAATGGTAGAAGCAGAGCGATGCTAGCTGTACACCCTTTTAGTGTGTATATCTTATACCCTATTTCACTCCCTATATCGAGTGAGGAGTAAAATTCATCCCACCACAAAATAGAATGGGATGTAAAATATACACCCCTAAAAAAATATATATTTATATATACCCGGTATTTAATTATAGGGCTAGCTTCCGCCTGCAAGGGTGTACAAATACCTACATATTTTTTGTGGATTGAGATTAAATTCCATCACCTAGGCTCATTAGTTAAATAATCTAGCTTACTGTGAAGCATTCCAACCCGTAGTTAGTTAATTCGGATTCGGTAAAAATTCGGTATAAATATAATACGAATAAAATTCGTATCATAATTTTAAAATTCATTAAAAAATTCGGCTAAAAAACGGGCTCGTCAATTATTCAGATACGTGATTTATACGGAAATAATACATTCACTAATTAAAAATTCGGGATACAAAATTCGGCTATTAAATTAAAAAAAATTAAAAAATTTATACTATTAGTATAAACAATTATAATTTTTTAAAATAATTTAATCAATTTATTTTAGAAATAAATAAAATATTCATTTAGAACAAAAAAAAATATATAATTTTAAATTATTCCCGACAAATAATTTTAATTCGGATTCTCAATAATTCGCGAATAATTCGCAAATAATTCGTGAATTAACTAACTATGATTTGAAAAAGAACAAATTTTTTATCCAAAAATTCGTAATTCGTGAATAATTCGCGAATAATACTTTTTGATTCAAAAATTCGTGAATTATTCCGAATTTTTGGAAAAAGTCGGAAACGGCACGTTTAATTCGGATTCTCAATAATTCGTGAATAATACGTGAATAATTCGCGAATTAACTAACTATAATCCAACCTACTTTCTCTACGATAAAAAAAGAGAATTGATAAAAATGTACATTATTTTTTTAAATAATTGATCATTTTAATCTGACTATCAAATATTTTAAAATTTTAATTTCACTATATAACTTTCAAATTATTAGACTTGAGTGAGTGAACAATACTATAACATTAAGCTTTGAATACATTATTTAATTTTACAAATATAGTTAGTATTTTTCATGTAATTTTTGCAACTATAAATTTAGTAAAATAAGTAACTATCTTAAATTTTAAAATTAAAATATTATTGATTAATTCAAATCAAATAATATTTTAAAATTAGATAATAAAATTAAATATTTGAAAGTATGGATAGCCATTCAAAAAGTCAATAATTTTGATAAATTTTATATTTTTTTATTATAAAAAAGTAATCAGAATATATATATATATATATATATATATATATATATATATATATATATATATATATATATATATATATATATATATTAGAAGAAAGAAAGAAAGGACGAAAATATATGTGCTGTGATAAAAAAAAAAAAAAAGCGTACTAACTTACTTAAATAATTGACCATTTCAATTTGATTATCAAATATTTTAAAATTTTAATTTTATTATATTTTGACATAAAAATTTAAATAAATTATTTAATTTTACAAATATAGTTAATATTATTCCTTTAATTCTCACAACTATAAATTTAATAAAATAAATAATTATCTTAAATTTTAAAATCAAAATATTATTGATTTATTTAAATCAAATAAAATTAAAATTTTAAAAATATAGATAGTCATTTAGAAAGTTAATAGTTCAGATAAATTTTATATATTTTTATTATAAAAAAAATCAGAAAAAAAATAAATTTTTTTTTTTAAAAAAAGAAAGAAAATATATGTGCTCTGTTTGCTACGTGCGTGCCACTTCCCGCGCCGGGCCCTTTCACTGCTTGAGTCGTAATTAGAGCTGCACGACCTCCGCTGTTTCATTTTTGATGTTCTTGCTGCGACAACCCGTCGCCTTCCTCCTCTCACTCAAATGCTCCACTCCCCCTCCTCCTCCACTCCCCTCCTCCTCCTCATCCTCCTCCTCCATCCTCCCCCTCCCTTTCCTCAACTCCAAAACCCTAAACCCTAATCCCCTCCCCCTCCTCCTCCTCTCTTCCTCCTCCTCCTCCTCCTCCTCCTCCTCCTCCTCTTCCCCCCCCCGCCGCCGCCGCCGCGCCGCCGCCGCCGATCCGGCCATGTCGTCCTCCTCCGGGAAGCGTAGCGTCGCCGACGTCCTCATGGGGGCCGCGCGCGCCGCCGCGGAGAAGAAGGCCAAGAAGAGCTCCCAACCCCAACCCCAAACCCAAACCCAAACCCAACCCCAACCCCAAACCCAGCCCCAGGAGCGCTCTCCCCGCACCCCTAAGAAGCCCAAAACCCTAGTCCCCAAATCCGACGATGGGAAGGATCACAAGGCGCCGGAGGAGAGGAATCCGATCGGCGAGCTCAAGAAGAAGGGCCAGGATTTCGATCCGAGGGCCGCCGCTTCGTGGAAGCCCGGGGACCCCGTCCCCTTCCTCTTCCTCGCCCGCGCCCTTGAGCTGATCTCGAATGAGTCGGGCCGGATCGCCATTACGGAGATCCTCGCTAATGTGTTCCGGACGGTCATGGCTACTACGCCCGGGGATCTCCTTCCGACGGTGTACCTCTCCGCCAATAGGATTGCGCCGCCGCACGAGGGCATCGAGCTTGGTATCGGGGATGCGTCGCTGATCAAGGCGCTTGCGGAGGCTTATGGTAGGAAGGAGGAGCAGGTCAAGAAGCAGCATAAGGTAGAAGAGGAAGAAACTGCTCTATTTTTTTTAATTTTTTTTTTTTGTTTTTAAGCTGACATTGTGTTGTTTCAATGGCAGGAATTGGGCGACTTAGGGTTGGTTGCGAAGGAAAGCCGCTCATCTCAGAAAGTGATGTTCAAACCAAAACCCTTGACGATTTCGAAGGTGTTAGATACATTCCGTGCAATCGCAAAGGTCCGCCCTGTTCTTGTGTTCTTGTGATATAGAGGAAATCATAATGCATCTACCGTGTCAAATTTCCGGCCTATTTAAAAAGCCTTGTTAGAATGTGAAGCTATTAAATTGATTGTCCAGCGAGTTTCATAGTGAGTCTGTCTCATTAAATCCTAAGAAAGCATTTTCTCGAAGAGATGAATGAACAAGAAATTGTTTCTTAGCAGCATGTTGCTCGGTGGAAAGCAGAAGCGCTTAAACTTTCCTTGTCGTTATAACATGAAATAAGATGGCAAGAACTATGTAGGTTATTTTTTTCTTTTCTTTTCCTTATCATTTCTATTGGGGGCGAGGGGTGGGTGAGGAAAATGTACCCTGAAAGATGAAGAATTGATTGTCTAAAATTCAGCAAAAATGTAGATGATGGTGTGAAACTGTGACATTGCACATATTATTTCAGTGCAATTGAAGGCATCATGCCGTATATCAACTGATTTGCAGTTTTAGCCCTTGAATTATGATTGAGAGATGCATCATTTACCCTAAGAGTTTATTTAAGATTATGATTTTCTACTTCTGTTTTGTTTTTATAGGAAAGTGGGAAGGACAGTCAAGACAAGAAAAGAAATCATATAAAAGGGCTTCTTGTTGCAGCAACTGATTGTGAGCCTCAGTATCTCATTCGTCTTCTCCAGGTAGTACCAAGCAGATTTATGTAAAGATCCTTTTACTTGCGGTATATTGATTTGTTGCATCTGCAGTCAAAAATGCGGATTGGTTTGGCGGAGAAAACCGTCTTGGTCGCCCTTGGACAGGCTGCCGTGTATTCTGAGTCATGCCCTGCTCCACCAGTAAAAATTCAATCTCCTCTAGAAGAGGTTGGTTGTTATCTGGATATCCTATGTCTTCAATCTCATCTATTCACTATTTACATTTCATATCTGTTGTAATATAGTAATGAGACATTAGACTTTTTGATGCTCTTTAACATTTTTTTAAAATATTTTCTGTTCATGTCCACATCTTGTTTATCTGAAGGGTGCAAAAATCATCAAACAAGTATATTCAGTTCTTCCCGACTATGATAAAATTGTCCCTGCCCTTCTTCAAGAGGGTGTGTGGAAACTGCCAGATGTATGCAATTTTTCTTTGGGTGTGCCAGTTGGACCTATGCTGGCAAAACCAACAAAAGCTGTGTCAGAGATCCTTGATAAGTTCCAGGGTTTGGAGTTCACTTGTGAGTATAAGTATGATGGCGAGCGTGCTCAGGTATAGCTAATTACTTAAAATTCATGTAGATAATCCATTCATCTATCACATTATTTACACCTAATGTGTTTCAAATGAAGATACATTATATAGAAGATGGATCTGTTGAGATCTACAGTCGAAACGCTGAAAGAAATACCGGAAAATACCCAGATGTTGTCAACGCAGTGTCAAGGTATTGTTGGTTGATAGATTTCACTTGTATCTTTGATGTAGGCATCGGGAATTAATTTTTTCTTGAGGGGATTGTAGAAAGCCTGTGTAGATAGGTATTTCTTTTAGAGCCCTACATGTGAATGCAAGAAGAGAGTTTAAATCAGTTATTTCGGCAAAGTCATAAAGATGCAAAATAGTTTTAACATTTTCCTTCAGGGGAAACCTGTTACCAGAGTTTGGTTGTTAATCATCTTGGTTTTCTAGTTTCTTTTTCCCTTCTTTTTAATTTGTTATGTTTCTTATTCACTGCAGATATAGTGCCTATTGAAGTTTTTATTGCATACTTAGTCTGAGTTATATCATGTTGCTTTTGGTCTTTTGAAGAACCAATTAAATAATTAGACAGTTATTAAAGAATACCAAATGTCTTGAAATTTTGCCACTCTATCAGAGGGCAATCAAAGAATAGACCTCTTAATGTTATGAGTTTATGACAAGCTTTGGGATTAGGTTCTTGGATCTCATTAGTTTTGATGGTTGACTTGCATAGTTGGTCCATTAAATCTGAATGTATCTTGATGTTTTCTTTCTTTTGTTTCTGCCTTTATTATTAGTTAGTGTTATTGAACGAGATGCAAACTTGTCCAATGTATTTGAAAATGTATTCAATATTAAGTTTGTTTTAGCATCTGAATGCAGATTCAGAAAGGAGACTGTGAAATCGTTTGTGTTGGATTGTGAGATTGTCGCTTTTGATCGCGAGAAGAAGAGAATTTTACCGTTTCAGGTTTGATATATTGTTAATATGTCTACAAATTTGAATTTACATTTTGTTTAGTATGCAGTTTTCTTACTTACAAATCTCCTTTTATAACTTCAGCCTGGAGGATATTTTTCACTCTCTTGTGCATACTATTCTTGTTATTTGACAAGTAAACTGTTTGCATGTCTGGCCCGTTCCCCATTTAGAGTGGTTCCTGAGGAAAATTGAACTACTCTGCGATTTTCTTAAAGAACAGCAGTTAGTTTTTTCGTATGCTGTTGTCCAGTTGCTGTAGAGCCCTTTACTTCTTGCAGGTTCTTAGTACACGAGCTCGCAAGGGAGTTGTCATAAGTGACATAAAAGTTGCAGTCTGTACCTTTGGCTTTGACATTTTATACATTAATGGCCAACCACTTCTCCAAGAGCAACTCAAAATTCGTCGGGAGGTATCATATTTCCTTGTTTCTAGAGGACACTTGTAGAGTACTTCATTGTAGACACTGTGTTGTGATAGAATTATCTACTTTCCTGGAAGCATACCTACAACTGCAATTTCTAGAGAGTTTCTCTAGCTTTGATTTATCTCGTGTCATTTTTTGTTTCATTTGTCCTATGATCTTAATTGATTTGGCATATAATATAATGTGGTTGTTTGTAGCTTGGAGAATTAGTAGACTTCAATAGTAAAAGGCTGTGCTAGTCCTCATGCTTTGGAATCCAAGTTTCATATATACCATGTTTGTCCATGTCCCGGGCATGATATGGTATTGATTTTGGATTTGGTGTATTTGAGAGATAAATTATAAGTTCAAACTCCATATCCTTCCAAAGTCCAAACAAATGAAAACCTTTTAACCTTGTTATTGTTTCCTTGGTAAAATCTTTGCGTTGATTTGTGAGCCTGGTCTTGTGTTTTATTTTAGCAGTTGTGTAGTTATTAATTTTGAGCGGCTATCATTAGCAATCTAGATTGGCTGCATTATTTGCATGTCATCTTATAATGCTTGTCTGCTTTGTTCTGTGATGCTGATCTTTCAGAAAAGATATAAGCAATGCTATCTTGCTTGTGAAAAGTTTTCTTTATTTTGGAATGGTAATATGTCATCGTCACTTTTCTGTATGATTTGTTCTTATGCAGCATCTATACAACTCTTTTGAGGAGGTACCAGGAGTTTTTCAATTTGCAACTGCAATAACCTCAAATGACCTTGAGGAAATACAGAAGTTCCTTGAGACAGCTGTCAACTCCAGGTAGAGAGCATTTTCCTTGATCTCTTGATGATATTTTCTGTAATAATCGACTAACTTTAGCGTTCTCTTTTAATTCTTCATTGCTGTATGTGTATTGATATCTCTTCTTTGTATATTTATTTACTTTTGTGGGAGAAGCAAAGAAATGTTTAAATTTCATCGAGTTTTTCCAAGAGAATAAAAAGAATGCTTTTCAGGAAAATATATAGTTATCTACTGGTGATTTAAGTTTTAGTACTTCTCCTGTTATGGAATATGCAAATCAGATGCACAAAAAATTAAAGGATCTTGTTAAATTATGTGTTACAACTGTTTTATCTCTAAAAGCTTAAACCGCCAAAGAATGGTGTTTTTATATTTTATATATAATACTCCTATAATCTTTCTATTCCATTATAGTTGTTGAATAGTACAGTTTATTTATGACTCTCCATTCCTATATGCTTAGTACTCTACATGTCTGTTGCCCTCCCTATTTGCTTATGATTGATGAGATTATTCTTTGACTATAGAAGATGTATGACATGTAGAGTAGGATTTTGTTCTAATGAATTCTCGGCCTGATTATGATTTGACCTGGTGGGTCAATGTTCACACCCTTGTTAAGTTTGGACCATGTTGGTCAGCTGATTTACCCTTAGGTGAATTACTCGTTGTTGAGATTTGACCTTATAGGTTGGCTGATATACTTGTATGTGTTTTGACCTTGGAGTCGGCTGATTCACCCCTTTGTGATTAGACCCTATCGGTCTGCTGTTCTTCTATGTATGATTGGACCTTATAGGTGGGTATTTTCTTTACGAGATTGATCGTAGAGGTTGGTGGACTTACCTTGTTTTTGATTGAGACTTCAACATGCTACGTCTTCGTTTCCTTATATTTATCGTCATCTGTGACACCCCAATAATCCCACATCGGATGGGATTGGAGTTGTGATCGGGTATATAAGAGACATGGACACTAGTAATAATAACTGGGCTTAAGCATTTTGGGTTGTGGTTTGGGCCCAACGAGTTATTATTGCTAGTAGGCTGGGTCGTTACATCATCTCTTTTGATACCCTTGTCGTGTAGCATGTTAGTTGACTTGAGATTACTTTACTCCTATTACCTACGGGCAGTGATTTGACTGTTGAGTCTAGATTGTTGGAGTCTTGAGCATTTTGAAAATGCTTTCCACAAGGGCCCGAGGCATGACACCACCTCATGTCTGAGCTTGAGAATTTTTGATAGATTCAACATGTCGACTAAAATTAAATGGGGAGGAAATTAAATGAAACTCAGGGCCGGGTAGGATTCGAGCTCAGAATCTTCAGTTGATATCATGTTAAATTATGTGAGACAATTGTTTATCTCTAAAAGCTGAAAATAATAGAGAATGGTGCTTTTATATTTATACTGAAAATATCTCAACATGAGTATAATATTACCAGGTATTGCAAGAGAGGGCTGAACTTTGATGAAAGACTATTTATTGGATGTGATTGCTATAGAGACATATGCTTTCAAAGTGAGAGATTTTGTCGGTCGCATCTATATCCTTAGCTTGTGTGGTGCAATTTTCTTTGTTAGAGTTGGAATTACGAACTCAAGGTCACTAAGCTAGTCCTTATGAAATGTACGGAAGATAATTCCTAAAGATTTAGTAGCTGGATTAACCTTTTTTAACTGTACTGTTGGAGAAATTATTAAAAGGGTGTAATATGAAAAATGCTGCTTAGTAACAACAGATAAATTGGGTTCAATATTGTTAATATACATGTAAAAACACTTTCACAACTTTCAGTTCTGTCACATTTTTTGTTTCGCAATTGACTATTGCTTTCTTATTATCTATTTTGTTGAAATTAAATTACTGTACCTTACTGCTTTTGAAAGATTTTTGCACTTCTCTGATTTTCCTTGTTTGTATGTTTTTGTGCTCCCCATATACATGGCTTCCTTCGTACTAGCTCTTATATCGTAACGTATGTGAAGTTGTGAAGGATTAATTATCAAGACACTGGATAAAGATGCTACGTATGAGCCATCAAAGCGATCCAATAACTGGTTGAAGTTGAAGAAAGACTACATGGACAGGTGATAAAAATTCTCTATTCTAAATTATCTGCGATATTAAGTTACTCAGTCGATATATTGGGGCCAGGTTGCTTCACATATAATATCTTCCTGAAGAAGAACTTTCATTTACGAAATGATTGGTTTTACAGTTCTAATCAGAACAATATTGTACGATGGCTAACTTACCTGTGAGATTCTGTATCAAAACTAGGCAACTATTGTTGAATCTCATCCAATATGGTTTGATTGTGGTTTGTTTGACCTTTATCCTTGTTGGCAAGTATATGTTGTTGCTTCAGAGAATCCCTATATTGTGAATTATGATCTTCATCCTTGTTTGCAAATGGACCTCTGTTTTATCTTCCCTTGTTCTAGCACCTGCACCTTGATGCTTGGAGATAATAGGCCCTTCCAATTCACCACCAGTATACTGCAGTTTTAATATATTTCTTCAATGTTATGTATTTCTTTGCCATGGCTATCTAAATATTAGTGATTTAATGCAGCATTGGTGACTCACTGGATTTGGTTCCTATTGCTGCATTCCATGGCCGGGGAAAACGTACAGGTAAAAGTTTGGGATGTTATTATTTCACTTATTAGTTGGTGCTTTATTGTCTGCTTTGTTCTGTTTATCAATTGAAAGCTTACTGTTACTTGTTCAAGTGTGGCTAATACAGTGTTTGTCTACAGGTGTCTATGGTTCCTTTCTCCTTGCTTGCTATGATGAACACAATGAAGAATATCAAACAATCTGTAATATAGGTAAGCTGTATTCTTTTTCACATATACTCAAATTAGATCGAAGCTAATGTGATGATAATATATGTATTCTCACTGCTTTTTAGGTACTGGATTTTCCGAAGCGCAGCTTGAAGAGCGTTCTGCAAGCCTTCGGAGCAAAGTGATCTCAAAGCCAAAGGTAATAATCAATTCCTATTTCCTTCTCTTGGATGTTTGATTAATTGGCCTTCTATTTCCTCTCTGCTTTATGTTTCATTAATATGACTTCTGTTTTCTTCTTTCCAGCGATACTATAGATACGCTGATACAATGAACCCAGATGTATGGTTTGAGCCAGCAGAGGTAAATTCTTGTCCTACATTATTTGGCTTGCATGTTTGGTTTCTTTTCAACATTACAACATTATTGTGCAATTACTCCTTGCCCACCTCTGTCATTTACTTATTTAGCATTTTTGTGCAGCATGTATTTTTGCTGATTCAGTATCAGCTTGGTACCCCCACCATGCTGATGGCACAACACAAAAAACCTCTTTTCTTCAATTATTTCAAGCAAAAGGGTCCAGAATTCCGATTTATGCTCTTTCATTGTACCATTCACATATTTGGAATTTTGGATGATTGAATCTGGTGAAATCAAGGGTTGATTTGGGAAGAAATTGATTTCCCTAATTTGTAACCCTCAATTTCATTAACTGCATATACAATAAAGGAGCCCCGATGAGGGGCTTATTTTCCTGTCGTGTGTCTCTTATTCAGCGATGCGCAGTCTCTTTCAGATTTCAAGAAAATGTGATGAAATAAGTTTGCAGTCTGCTATATAGAATTTCAGCCACATGTTTACTTTTGAAACAGGTTTGGGAAGTGAAAGCTGCAGATTTAAGCATTAGTCCAGTTCACCGTGCTGCTAATGGCACTGTAGATCCAAATAAGGTTATCCAACCTTTGCAAAATCTTTTGTCAACACCTGAACCTTCTTTCATCAATCATCCTTCAATATTGCTAATCATAGTCCTTTTGGCGATGTATTAGCTGATCATCCTTTTTTAAATTTTTTTTTTTTTTGCTTGTGCATTACATTCAACAGGGTATTTCTCTTCGATTTCCTCGGTTGATACGTGTGCGAGATGATAAATCTCCAGAACAAGCCACAACATCTGATCAGGTAAAGGATGCTAATATCTTTCAAAAGCTAGTTCTTTGTGATTTCCGGCTTTCTTTCTTGGTTTCTTCGTATAGTTCTTGACTCAAAATTCTTTAGGTCGCTGACATGTATCGTGCTCAAAAGATTAACCATGCTAACAATCAGGAGGAAGACGACGATGACTGATAAATTTCCGAGTTTTTTGTTATTTGAAGAGTAATGTTCATTGAGGTTTGCTATTTCATTTTTCTGTTGTATATATATATATATATATATATATATATATATATATATATATATGTGCTATCTTTCTCTCACTGCTAATTGCTACATTTCTTAGGTTATGTTCCTGGGCACGCAGAATCCCATGGTTATTTCACCTGCTTCATGCAAGAAAAAACTTGCTCTCAGTAGCAGATTAAAATCGACCAGTCAGACCTGTAAGCAGGTGAATTATTCCCTTTGCCTGCCCATTAGCTTCTGGAGCATAGGAATCGATGACATGTTGGGAAATTTATTGTGACCTGTTGTAGTTTGCAGTATATCTTTACGGCTCAGGTTATCAAGTATTCAAGAATGCCTATAGCTACTTAAAGCACTGCTGTTTTTCTTTGATCAGAGTAATGTGAATGCAGCAGGGTGCTTAGTTATTTTGCTGATTCTTGATACCTAGTCATGCCTTCTAGATCCAACAATTTGCCAGGCTTCATCTGCTTTAGTCGTGAAGCCTTTTTTAGTTGACTCCAGTGAGGATATTGTTTGTTGTCTCCGAGAAGGATATTTTGCCTCATTATCGAGGAGCAGGATTGTGCTTCACTTTAGCATGCTATCACCTGTATCACTCTTTTTTTTAGCACTGTTACTGTATATTATTGTTATGTTGGCTATCACCTGTATCACTCTTTAGAAAAACCAAATGTCGACTCCGTATCTCATGCGGCAAAAAAGCTTAATAAGCAATTTTGTTGTATGAGCTGTGGGTTATGATGGCTTCTCTTCTTTTTGGAACTGGAACGGCGCCCTATGTACAGTGCACAAATTTGATTTTGTCCGCTTAACGGATACTTCTACTCATAGTATATTGATCCCTATTGTGATTTTTCATTTTATAGCGGCTCTTTTAGCTTACCATAATTAAATTAAATTGCTTAGGTTTATGCGGTTGGTCCAGATGTAAGTTGTAAGCTACAACGGTTTATTTAAAATGAAACAAGTAGGAATAAAATTAATTATGCATTTGGATGAAAATTGAATTTAAAAAGTAGTGTTTGAATAGTTAGATATTTTTAAAATAGTATTTGAATAGTTAAATTGAAACAGAAAGAATAAAAATAATTAAAAATTTAAAATAATAATATTTTATTTAATTAATTAATATAAATATATTAATTAAATAATAATTTAATTTATTTCATTAATTATTGGTAGTGTAGATAATTTTAAATATTAATTGATAAAATAATTATTGTTAATAAATAATTTAATTAAATACAAATGAATAAATACATTATTTAATAATTAAATAATTAGTTAATAAAATAATTAAATTAGTCAAAATAATAAATTTTAAAAAATAATATAATAATTAAAATTATATTTATTTTAATTAAACTTAATTTTAAGTAGGAATAAATTTATTTCAAAAAAAAAAAAAACTGAAACAATAATTCCAACATTTTCATCCAAACCAAATGGGTTTGCGTTTGAAAAAACAAAACTAGAACAAACATTATTCGAGGCATTATTTCCGATGCAACCGCTGCTCAGGGTATGAACCTAGCAAATAGAGATTTGGTTGCTGCGGCCGTGCTAGTTTATAACAATTATTTTTGCAGCTGCTTATGTTTTACGGCACGAAGGATTAATTAAAGCGTATCCTGTATGTAGATATGAGCTTGTTGACCTTACACAAGCTCATACACTTGAAGTACCCCAAAATTAATTTATCGAAAGGAAAAAAATTGAAACAACTGCAGGAGCACACAAAACAAAGCAAATAGCTTTACAATCGGTAAGAAAGGCCAAAAAAAAAAAAAGCTTACGTGGATCGGAATGGGTAACTAACCATCTGCTTTCATTCCTGCAAGCTTTGTACATCACCATCATAAATATCCTTCACAATAAGTTACATAATGGTTAATATAAGATGATTATTCTGGCAGAAACAAAGATCTTTATCAGAAAAGCGCTACATAAAGTGAGAACTTAATAATAACAACTGAGAACAATGAGAAATGAAGCGGATTATAAGATGGATGTATTACACTTGAACAATCAGCATTGTTACATCACCAGCCCAGCAGCCAAACAATTGCAGATCAGTCTCTCATCCCCAAGTCCTACTCAGCTTACATCTGAAAATTATTCTTTTACTAAATGGATTCACATCTGATTTAATACTTTTCCCTGCGTGTAATGAATGCTACGACATTATACACCTCAAAGAATAGATCACCTGCGCTACCCCGAAAGTATGGGCATGTTATAATAGCAACTAGGGGCCCACATACTGTGCAGATACTTTGAGAGCATCTCATTTCTCAACTTTTTCGGAAGGTGCTCCACAAGAGAGGCTAAGTTTCCACAGAACCTTCAACTATACTAGTTCTAGAACTAACCTCGTGGCCGCAAGCCAAATGGCCCCTAAAATATAGAAAATTTGATAAGCACCGTCATGTTATCGCATCACACATACTTTTTCAAACGATTGACCTCCGGAGCTGCCATGACAAGAAAAGGGCAGAGGAAGATAAGTTAAGCTAACTCATTGAGAAAAAAAAAAAAAAAAAAAAAAAAAAAAAAAAAAAGGGAAAATTCCAAAATTCTTTAGTGTGACAGTTGAGAAATTCAACTTGAATTCGAGGCGGATGTTTAGGAACCGCAAGTTCTCTTCCCTCTGAGAGATAGTGACCAAACCTTCTACAATCTGACCTAGCTCCAGCTGTATAGGATTGAACATGTACACGAGCGTCTGAAAGAAAGTTTCATTAATCATAATATAGATGCAGATGACAGACATACCACATTCCGAGCACATGAAAGGCTTTGATTACCTGTTGCCAGTGTGTAGGGGCATCTTCTGGTGCAGTAGAGAGTATAACAACTTCATCGGATTTTGGCCTTTTTTTCAAATGGCCAGAGCTATGTGGGTGTTGGTCTTGCGACAGGCTTCCAGATATAAGTTGGTTGTACTTGAGAACAGGCAGCTCAGGACCATTAAACTCAACATCAAACCAAAAGGCAAACCCATGCAGAGGAGCTTCAGAGAAGACAGGAAAAGGGAGGTGATCTCTCGGTAAATTAGCAAAAAGCAGATTCATTCATCATCAAGGTCCCATACGTAACAAATAAATGTAGAAGCAACAAAAGCATGCCATAATTATGATGTAAGTGGCACCTCCGAGATAATTTCCTCTTAAACATGATTTCACATAGACTGTTTGCAAATGCATTAAATGCAGTATTATACCAGCCTTGTAGCTCAAAAAATCCGAAAGCATTCTCAAGCTTTGGAATGAGCTTTTGGATTTTTTGGGCCTTCCAAAGCATAAAAGCAGTGTTTTTAGCAATGCAATCCCAAACTAGGCCTTTAACTAATTAAGTCATAGTTCTACATTGACACTGATAATTCGTCGAGTATGACATTGGCTGCCCATATAGTGCGAAAGTACAATAGCAACCACGCCTCAATTTTTTGAGACCTTTATCTCATATACAAGACGTAGGTCATGAGAAATCAACGTATTCTAATCTAAGAAAGCTATCTTCTTCACTACTACAAGGCGTATGACTTTCAATGTTTCCAAAAGAAATGGAACTAAAATAAGCTGCAGATGATTGTAAAAATGAAAACAGAAATCAGGAAAAGCACATTTTACCTTGCAGCATCGATGAAAACTTATACTTTGCTTTGACGGTTTTAAGCTCTTGAACTCTTACCGTATAGCAATCCACTTCTGTAACCTGCACCCCAAGTTTACATAAACAGTTAATAGTTGGGGGAAAAACTTGGTGAAGAAAGTATTCTTACAAGCAAGGTACTTTGTGTTGTGGCACTGGAGCGTGCACTCACACAATGCTGACTAATTTTAGGCTTTTAAAATGAAAGCATGATTAAGTGATAATAATAAGAAAACGAGGCTTTGAAGTTATCATAGATGCTATCACCAGTACAAGCAATAGACTAGCCAAACTCATGTTTTACCCAGAGATCACAGGCTAAAGCCAAAAAAAAAATAGCAGTACGAAAAGTAATCAGAAGGTTGAACTTACCAACGATGGCCAAGTCAAAACATTTTCTCCTTTAATTGTCTCAACAGAAGGTTCCTCGAATGCAGCTAGTTGTGCAGAAGGAATCAAAACAGACACTGCATTGTGACTGACATCAGGATCGATGAATTTGAAGCAATTGCATTTCCAATTTACATTTCTACATAGTATTGTCCATGATCCACTTAATAAGCATGATATAAAAGACATATTGCAGAAGTACTGAACCAGCCTCAATTGGTCATGCAAAAAATTTTATTACGGACAAGAGAGAAGTTTTACTCAAAATTAACAGTCAACTTACTTTTAATTCCATAAACATTATGCCAGAAGTCAATGCTCTCACGATACCGTTCAGAATTGGTAACAGGTGCCATGTAAAGCTGCGATAGAGAAAAAGATTGACTGCTTCCTGTTGCTTTTCCGAAAATGAAGACTAGAGAGTTGTTCTTGCTTCCAACTTTATCGAGTACAATGAAGTGTTAGTCAAGCAGAGTTGCTTAAATTTTCTTGACAGATTCTTTTCCTTTCTCTTTTGATAAAAGGAAGGAGACCATCTTTCAGAAAGGTTGCAAGAACATCAACTCAAGGTCCACTTCATTCTTGCACGTCCGGGACTGAATGAACTTCCCTCAGCTAATAAACTAAAGGAAAATAATGAACATAATGCATTAGTATTACCGAGGCATGAGAAGGAAGAATAAGTCCTCCTGGTTTGAGCCATTTATCCCTGGCAAAAATTATACTGCCCAGCATACTCTACAGTCAAGCAATAATTCACAAGATTCTTAGATCCTCAGAAGAAAGCAAAGTAATTATCAGGAAACTACATGTGCTCATCTAATTTGATGTTAACAATACACTTAAAATCAGATATACCTCATATAGGAGCATGTAGCCCATCCATTCAGATATTATGACATCAACCATCTCTTTGATCTCAACATCCTGAATTTAGGATTTTTGAAGTACTCAGACATAGGATTGCATAGGATTTTTTGAAGTACTCATAATCATAAGAAATATCACATATTTCTGTGAGTATTCTTGTACTAACCCTACTTCTTCAAGATGAACCATGAAAAAGAATAAGAACGAAAAAAAAAATAATTCTTAGAAACTAGTACACAAAGACCTAGTGGGAATATTTTATGACTACCGCGAAGACAAGAAAAGAGAAAAAGTTGGTGACAAACTCTCAAAGCTTTTTTTTCTGGCTGATACTACACAGAAATGTATGTTAAACTGCTTGGTTCCCAAAAGTTGTGGATCTCAAAAAATAAATAAAAAAAACATCACTATACATCAAAGACTTGTAAATGGATGTTTGTAGAAAGCTGTGTGTTTCACTCATTTTAGACAGATAAATTGCACCTGTCGATGACTAATCCTAATCCAAGCATATGACAGCATTACAGATCAAGCCTAGTATACTGGAGACTCATAATTATCATATTATAAAAAGGTGATGTTAAACCAAATGGTCCATCTGACAATCAAAATGTGGGGTCATTATTATGTGAGCCATTTTTATTTCTTGGTATAAGTAGTGTTTCCTCCAATAAAATCCACTTTCCGGTTCCCCCTCCCAGCTCTTCTTCTCTCTGTTCCTTTGATGTCCGTCCTATAACGTAGTAAAATCTAGTTAACTATCCAAATATCCCAGATGACTACAATGGACTGTGCAAAACATTTCATTTCCTGCCTATCTTTGGCACTGAGTGCGTCTCTTTATCCAACCTATTCATCCAACTAGATGATGCCAAAGGTAATAGCACCCCCTTCTCTCAGAAACTAAATCAACCACTATTCTTTTCCGCTCTCAACTTGGCTGGCATTTTTACAATATTAATTTGGTAAGAACCAAGCTATAGCATCTCTATTTCATTCTTTTGTTGTTCCCACACTAGGAAACTATAGTTTGTAAGAAAAGAGAGAATCTTCGCCAAATGGATCTTGCCTATATTTATGAAATTTTGGAGGGCAGACAACTGTGACAATTTAGAATGTCTTAATATTGATGATTCTGAATGGATCATGATCGTCCAAAAACAATGACAGAAATTTGGAATGAGAAAAATAGCCATCTTCGTCATATGCTAATTATCGCTAACAAAATTAATAGTGAGAAAAAGCTGAAGTTGGGAGAATTATCTATACATGCTTTACTTTTAGAAACTCCTGAACACGACAATGACTCCTTTTGAAAGGCTATTCATGACTATTTATGATTCTAACAAAGGGTTTCTTGACTTTACAACCTAAGAGGGTTCAGTCCCGGTAAAAGACAAAGGACGGGTAAATAAGATGAGGGCAAGGAAAGAAGAAATAAAGAAAAAAAGAAAAGTAAAAAGTAAATAATCTCAAATGATAAGCTCTAACAAAGGAAACAGGAGTAACAAACCTCAATTCGTCCATGCAAAACAATAACCTTGTCTGACAAATTATTGTCTTCGACAACTTGCATAGCCTGAATATATCAAACATACAAATTGACAAAAGCAGTTCATTATCAAACATACAAATTGATAAAAGCGGTCGATAAACAACATCGAGTTGACACAAATGTACACATGTGCGCGCGTGTGCACACAAACCAGGACGATAGAAAAAAAATGCTAAACAATTCTATTAACAAGGAATTTGCATTGCTAATCTGGGATAATGCTAGTCTGCAAAACCACGTCCAAGCATTCAAAACATGCAGGAGAAAGCAACAAAAATAACTGGAATATCACATATATCTGGTTAGCTCCATATAGATGGTTGATTGACGGTTGATTGGTAATGATATCACACATTTATAAATCAAACATATTGTAGACAGAAAAAGAATTACAGTTACCTTGAAGCAACAGATTTAGGTCCAGGAAAGCACCTTAAAAAAATTAATTTCCAACATTACGAATGGAGAGAAAATTTATATTTGATGATGCACTTATGGATTCCGTTGTGTCTAGAGAACAGCAATGTTGCTTATGAGATGACCATGGAGTGATTTATTGTCTAATAAATCAAATCACACTAACAATAACCCATTGGCCAGAAAGGCATAAAGTGGCATTTAGAAAAGTAACACCATAACCAGAATCAGTATTTTCCCAACATATGCATAACTTTCTTGTTCAGAATTTTGGATAGAGCAGTCAGGCATAAGAATAAGCAGAGTAAAAGAAAAGGTACCTGATATGCAATATCACTCGCATCTACTGCATATACCTGACAACATGTCGAGTGGTTTTTGTTAAAAGAGGAAAGAAAGCAAAAAAGAAATTAAACATAAAACCTGCTTATGTAACATAAATGGACAGAAACCTATACAACTTAAAAAGAAAATAATGTTGATAACAGAGGGAACTATAATGTTTTAGCAGAGTGGCAATTACCCGCCTAGCACCAGCATGAACACAAAATATAGAAAGTATTCCAGTGCCACATCCAACATCTATTACAACCTGCAAGAATTATCGTCGAGAGAAACAGCTAATCAAATTGTGAATATCCATAAGAAGTACAAACAGAGGAAAGTCCTACTTGCTAGAGTACATGTACCTTGCCAGTGATGAAATTTTGATGTTGCATGATGGCAGATCGGTAGCTTTCAGTTCGTACATGATCCTGTGATGTATGACTGTATGATTAGCAACAGCTTGGTCCTAGTGAGAATTTGACATTCACATTAAGTAGAAATAGAAAAGTGGCACTACAAAAGTAGAAAATATAGTACATTCTCCTTTCACCCATAAAATTAGAGAAAAAAAGTCATAGTAATTTCAATCAACCTCATATAATCACAGGAAGCAGGTTAAGAGAGCATGGGCATGGACTAAAACAGGTTAGTGGCGAACCTTTTATTCTATCGTATAAGTGATAGGTCGGTTTGGGGAAATTTTGGATTAATATAAAATATAGTGCAAAACCAAGTTTCTCAACTCCATGATACCTTCCACCTTACTATTCCACTTGGATTACTGTGAGAAATTGAATAAAAAAGAGACAATCTACAACTATGAATGAGATCTGATTATCTCAATCCTACTAGTTCCAAAGTCAATCTTGTTAAGAAATCAATACAAGCAGATACCAAGACCAAAATACTAGATAGACCAACTATAACAGTTGTGAACCCCCTCTGTCCCAACACAAGGGAAAAGAATCTATTTACCAGTAAAAGTTAAGTGCATTGAATATGATAACTATTGATAGGTAGCACCGAGTTGTCTTCCCCGCTCAGCAATTATTCAATTAAACCAGCATGTGACAATTAAAATAACTATCCAATTGGGAGTAGACAAACAAAACAATTCAATTTTCAGCTTATGAGCAATGACTTGTTGCAAAATTATAGTTGCAATAGCATGTTGTAATACTAATTCATTTAAGCAACAGCTAATTGGATAAAAGAGTTTGGGTGGCATCCACACGGAAGATGTGTACTTATTACGCGCTTATTGTGACTTCGTGTTAGATATATTTCTAGGCTCATTTTCTATCAAATCGATCTTTTGGCTAACATGGTATTAAAGTTAATTCTAAACTCTTTCATTCCGTGCGGTCGTGGATTCGACCCCCACTTTGAACATTGAATGGGTTAAGTTCTCGCATTATTCGTTAAATCCCCATCTCTTACCTCACATGTTACCGACTTTCCCATTTTTAACAATTTATGATTTGATTCTGTAGCAATTTTAGCAACTCCCACATCATTTACAGAAAATTCTATCAATTATTCAGCCATGCTTTGAAAGTTTGACCATTAGCTCTTCTTATGCATGCCACCGTAATCAATCTTCCTATATATTTATTTTTTTTCGTCAAGCATCAGCGAATAATGATATAAAATTTGTTTCCAATATCAATTGTTAAATTGCTAAATGACTCACATCAGCATTAATTTTAAGAGGATTTCTAGCATAGTTTCTGACGAACCTGTAACTGTAATTAAATATTTTGATATTAAAAAACAAGATACATTGAATTTGGTCACGATTCAGGTACAAAATTTGACCATGTTTAATAAATTCGATTTGGCGCTAGTAAATGCCTCCGTTAACATCACTTCCCAATTCTAAAGCACCATTTACACAAATACGCGGTGAACAGACCATTAGGTTTTCGCATACACCTCATAGCACTCCAAGCGAGAACTAAATCAAGAAAACAAAGATTCGAAGCCGCGAACAACGAATCAAACTAATTACTCTACCTCATTACAAAACCCGCACAGATGCGCGATGCGATCTAATCCGCCGCTAGAGATTAATCAAGAAAGCGAGAACCTAGAGGAGGTGGAAGAGGGTAAGATGCAGTACCTTGAGCATCTCCTCGTGCACACCCAAATTCGCGTAGGCCTTAAAGTAGGAGATGTCGTAATCCGTACACGGCGGAGCCAAGGGCGGATCACGCCGAGCAGCCGCGCCGGCGGCGGCGCCGCCACCGTCTTCGCCCCTCAGCCGCCGCCGCCGCCGCCGCGGCGCCTGGGTACCAAGACCCGGTCTCCAGGGTAACATTGCAAGAGATCGAAGATCCTCTCAAAGAGCGAGAGAGTGAGCGAGAGGAGAAGGGTCTGGGAGCGAGAGGAAGGGTTTTAGAGAGAGAGAGAGAGAGAGAGGAGACCTTTTCTTTTCGAATAATAATAAGAATATATAAGAACGAGGGCGAAAGGGAGAGGTTAGATAGTTCGCGAATGGGCGAGTAGGGAGTGTGGGAGATTCCTCGTTTTTTTTTTTTTTTCTTTTCTTTTTTCTTTTCTTTTTTTTTTTTTTGGATTTTCGCTCCGATTCGTTGGGAGGTAGTGACCTGGACTGAGTCCGGTTTCGGATCACGGAGTTACCGGAACCTACTCCGAAGCTGATGGCGTGAAGTCATAAAACATCCGTAGACCTGGTCTACCACGTCGGATAGACCCGACCAAAAACTAAGAAGGTATTTATGCTATTTTTTAAAATAAAAAAATAATAGAAATAGAATTCAGGGCTCGTTTGGTCTGGATTCTAAAAAAATAATTTCTGCTCAATTAATTTTGATTTGAAAAATTAATTTTGGTCAAAAATTGTAGAGCGTTTGGCTGAGTTTAGATAAAAAGTAATTTTTCTGATTTAATTTTTTAAAACTGTTGGATAGAAATTTTTCATTATTTGTAAATAATATTTTTTTTTCTAAATTTTATTTTAAAATAATTTAAATTTTGAAGTTAAATTTAAATTTTAAAATTTAAATTTCAAAAAATAATTTAAAATTTGATATTTTAATTTAAAATTAAAATTTAAAATTTTAAAAATTAAATTTTAAAATTTTAAATCAAAATTTAAATTTTCAATTTCAAATTTAAAATCTAAATTTGAAATTTAAACTTCAAAATTTAAATTTAATAATTAAATTTGAAATTCAAAATTTAAAATTTAAAATTATAAAATTTGAGATTTGAAATTTAAAATTGCAAATTAAAATTAAATTTAAAATTTAAAATTTTAAAAATAAAATTTAAAATTTAAAATTAAATTTAACTTAAAATTTTAAATCTAAAATTAAAATAAAATTTAAAATTTGAATTCAAAATCAGAATCAGTTTTTAAAAAGTAAATTTTAAGTACTTCTGATTTTGGACATTGAAAATAAAAAAATTAATTTCAAATATCATAATTATATTTTGAAAACTTAACCGCCAAACGGTTTATTAAGTCGAAAATCACTTTTGAACCTAAAATTACTTTTCAAAAGGTATGCCAAACAACCCCTCATTACTGTTGGCGTCAAATTTAAATTTCTATCGTTGATTTTTAAAATATTTTTATTTTTTTTACTTTTATGGTATTAGAAGTATTAAATTTTTATATCTGTCAATCAATACTGCTATGGGTGTTAGGTAATAAAAAAATTAGAAGTAAAATTGCGGCTAAACAGGCGCTTTTCATTTGAACCGGGAGCACGAATGTAGCCGGTCTAATACGGTTATGATGAACCAGCCCGGTCCATCGAAAGCTTAGCTCCGCATCACTATGGCCCATTTGAGCCCAAATAAGCCCAATCTTGGCCCAGTTTGTATACTAAGAATTAGATAGGTAAATAATTTGGGTCGGCCCATCAGATTCGGCCCATTGTAATGGGCTGGGCTGATATCAACACTAAATTATAATATTTATATTACTTAACTAATTTGCTTCTGCAGCTTTATTTTGGGCCCGTTTGATTTTGAAGTTCATCAAAGCAAAATAGAGTTAGGACGAAAATATATAGTAAACTCATCATAACATACTCATTACGATATATGACATATGAAATTACGTATGAAAATAAATAATATAATTTTTCTTCATACTTTCTCATCGGAGGTATTGTAATCTGTCTGTAATTCCAAACAGAGCCAGGATACTTTTAGCATTAACTACTCCCTCCCTTTTTCTTTTCTGAAAAATGTTCAGTTCGTCGTGCCACACAAAGAGAACATGTGAAATTTGAGTACGTGGTAATTGGTACCAGAATCTTGTGAACTCAACAGGCAGATGCAAATAAATTGGTAGGAGAAGTAATGTAGACACATTTACATTTGATTGAAGCGCCGCAACAAATCATTTTCTTAATTTGCTGTTCTTTACTCTACAATATGATTTTCGAAGGAACAAATATGCCCAACACTTTTGACTTCATTTTGTGCTATGCAGCATGCAAAACTTCGCAATGACAGCTATGCGCCTGCATACACACATTCTTGTTTTTTAAGTAAATCCACCGGTGGCAGGATCTGCAAAGTTTTCTACAATTTTGCGCCTAAATCATTTTTGAGCTTCTTTTTGTCGAAAAGGTTAAGGATGTTGATAAGGAGCCCTGCTGAGCAGATCAATTTTGATAAGACGGAGAAAAAGTAGTGGACTGTTAGAGTTGCTTAATTGAATACTGCAACTTCTGAATGAAGTAAAACAACAATAAAAGTCGGTCCACATGGATGCATAGGTGTGAAAGCATTTTTTTAGCTTTCTATCGGAAAGTCGGTCTAAAGTTTTTAGTTCTTGTAGTAAGTGAAAGAAACATACAAAGTTTCATTGTCCATGTACTACAACTAATTTTTCGGTTATCTGAACAAAGTAGTAAAATTTTGAGTTGTCAACTAAAAGCTTGAAAATGTAATTTTTTAATTCTACAAATTAAGTAATAACACTCGCAAGATACTTTGAATAATGTTTTTCAAAGACATCGAAGCTAACATTTCCACATCAAATTAAAGACGCTTCTGCTGTTGCCTATAAACTGAAACAAATTTGTGAACGTATTCCTCATACGTAACTACTTTGAACCTCATCAGTAGAGCAGTTGCTTCTTTTTTTTTTCCAAACTAATATGAAGTTAGGCACAACACTACAACAAAATTAGGTTATAACGATACTTTTAAGTGTTTCTAAAATCTAAAAACAGTATCGCTGACAAAAATACCGACACTTATTATAAGTGTTGCTATATGTGCCGTCGCTAGGGTGTATAGCGACACATTTTTATAATGTGTCCCAAAAATATGTCTCTATAACCTAATTTTGGATATAGATGGAATATAGATAGGACACTTATACAAAAATGTCACAAACATGTGTCCCTATAACCTAATTTTGTTGTAGTGCAACCAGTTGCTGACCTGACTAGCTTTATAATGCAGTGCTGATTCAAATCTACATCGACATGCCACGTATAGCTTCAAAATTTTTAAAAAGAGAACGGTGGGAGAGGGAGGAGCGAAGGCTAATGATGTCTCAACGTAATCTCCGTTAGTTTAGACACATCAAATCTATCTCATTCCACATCAGATGGTCCCCTCTGGTTAGTTTACATTATCTAAGTTGGCTACAATGCCTTTTTTATAAGTAACCCCTGCATTAAACATTTATAGGAACAAGGAACATGATAGGCTCTAATAAAGTAACAAAAACTTGTTCACCTACATTAAACATTTATAGGAACAAGGAACATGATAGGCTCTAATAAAGTAGCAAAAACTTGTTCACCTAACTTTGACATCTGTTCATTGCCTTTGATCACTCCTTACATCATGTAGTAATCTAGATTAGCTGTTTAGAAAGTGGAAGAAGCTTCTTCTTTTTTATTTTTTTCCTTTTCGGTCAATACAATAACACCTGCTTTATATCCTGATGAGGTGATGATGACTATGCATCACAACTTGCTGAATCACTTAACCACTTAACTCCTGTGGACACATTCTCCACCTTTAGTTAAGTTGCTTCACCTTAATTATATAAAGGAATCCTTGGTGAATTAATGTTTGGAGCAAGGATCATCTAGAGATAACTCAAAGAGGAGAGAGAAAGGCAAGAGAGGGTGTAGAGAAAATGACGAAGAACGCGAGCGACGAACTTGTTATCGGAATTCCTGTGACTTCGATCGCATATGCAGCAGAAAATTTGCCTAGTGAATCAGCTTCTGCTTCTGGAACTTCTGGCTCCTTCCTTGGTAAAGATTCATGCGGATTCTCCGAGTCCAAACAAAGTAAGAATCACATCTTCCTTAATTTCTCCCTCTTTAGTGTAAGTCGAATATATAATTCGTCTAGAATTCATTATACGGAATTGAGAATTAGTAAGGATTTGAATTAACAAGAATTTTTTTTTCTCGGTGCAGATAAGAAGGATTTCTTTATTGATTGGAAGAGCAAACTGAGCAGAAAAACAGACAAGTATGCGCGTGGCATCCGAGAACATGGTACACATCTTTTCTTTGATAGAACTTTGTAAAAAAACTGCGACATGAAGAAATGAAATTTCATCTAATGGTGTATGCGTGCGCTTTGCGTTGCAGCGACACTGGGGCCTAAACTGTCAGAAACTGTCAAAGGGAAGTTGAGCTTAGGTGCGAAGATTCTTCAGGCCGGAGGGGTCGAGAGAGTCTTCAGACAAGCCTTTTCTGTGGAGAAAGGAGAAAAATTGTTGAAGGCTTTCCAATGTTATCTCTCAACCTCAGCTGGTCCTATCGCGGGGATGATCTATATTTCGACCAAGAAGATCTCCTTCCATAGTGATAGATCCTTGGCACTAGCTTCCCCTAAAGGAGACATCACAAGAGTTCCTTACAAGGTAAAAAATCGTTTTGTTTTGTTTCGAGAGATTTTATTTTGATTCAAAAGAAAGCAAGAAGTGTTACAGCTGACATATTTTGGTTGTAATTTAGGTTGTGATTCCACTTGGAAGAATAAAAAGAGTGATACCGAGCGAGAATGTAGACAAGCCAGATGAGAAATATACCCAGATAGTTACGGTGGACGACTTCGAGTTCTGGTTTATGGGTTTTGTTAGCTACGCGAGATCTTTCAAGCACATTCGGCGGGCAATTTCAGGGTTACAGTAGACATTGCATTTCGAGGATTTTGGAGTTTTACAGCAGGAAAGTAGATTGCATGCAATATATAGTTGTAATTAGTAGCAAAACTACTGCATCTAGCTATCCTTTTGTCTCAGCAAATTTTGTACACATTTAAGGTAGTTGTTTCCTTGGCTATGCTTTTGTATGATCGCGTGGTGAACTCATCATGGTCAGAAATGAAAAGATTGAGACAATTAACTTATTATACTGTCATTGTTTAATTCTGAGTGTGAAATTTTTAAGAAGATTCAGTCCTTTACTTTCCAAGAATCTGAATAAAATTGTGCAGTTTTTTTGTTACATGGTACCAGGAGAATGAAGCTGTCGAACAAAAGCAAGACAATATAATCCTTATTTTTGTTCCGTTTTCTCCGCTAGTTGATGCTTTAAGGTTAACAAAATTCAATCCATGCTCCAAAGTAATAAACTTGTGAGTACACCGCGAACAATTCTTTCGAACTTATTCCCTTCCTAACCATTTTGAGATGATAATTATCATGTAAACTGCTAGAATCATTTTTCAGTTCAATGATACGTTTTACATCAAAGTAGATGTATGCTATGCTAGGCGTGTATGAAGTTTGCATTCTTTAAAGAAGAAATTTGCTCGTCTTCGCGGATAATTCCATAAGATTTAGTAATTTAAACTGCGTTATAGCACATAGAAATAGTTTAATTAACTGGTTATAGATAACTGAGCTATAATTTAATAAAATATAAAAACTCAATTAGAAAACTGTAGCGCCTCATAGTCTCTGGTCGGATGGGAAAGAGGTTTTGTAATAACTGAGCTTAAGCAATGTGGACTAGTAGTTTGAGCCCGATAAGTTATTATTGCTAGTGAGTCGGGTCGTTATATATAGTCGAATATCAACCGAAAGTGTGAGAGCTAAGTGCTATGTAGAGCAAAATATTATACCACGAGTTTGGTGGGAGTTATCTTTTGAACTCACATGAGTCACCTCTAAAATCGCACATCGTTCTAATTCTGGTTTATATTTGTAATCAGATTTAGATCTGGTGATTCTAAATAAAGGGAGTATATAACACTTGAATAGTCTTGAAAAAATAAAAACTACGCATCCTAGTAATAATAACTGGGGCTGAAGTATTTTTGGCCGATAGTTTGAGCCCAACGAGTTATAAAAACATTAAAAGTTAAAGGGTGTCACTAGAAGAACGTGAAAATTTGAGGGGCTTTCCATACATTTTTTACTTTTTTTAATTTATTTTCGGACTATCTGTCATTTAAACAATGCCCAAAAAAAGGACATTATCTTGAAGTCGCTATTTCATGTGGTCTCGTCGCCGACTTTGACGAACTTAAATTTGCCACCGTGTATCTCGTGTGGTGAAAATGTATGAGGACCCCCCTCAACTATGGGCCATTTTGAATGACTCCTACAATTTAACCCTTTTTTTTTTTTTTTTAAATTAAACCATAACTTTTAATTATTTTGATGTGAATAAGGGACTGATCTGTTATAGCTATATTTAGTTTGTATTCATTCTCTGGGTCAATATTATTATCATTCATAATATTTATATCTACATTTCTTAAATCTTCAAATAAGAGCAATAATTCTATGGCTATAAAAGCGTCAAATTTGCTTATAATAAGAAACATTCATGTGGGATAGGAGCAATAAATTGTGTGGTTTGAACAGAAACTGATGTGATCAGCTTCTCACATTTAAACTTGCTAAGTTACAAAATGATTACATTTGAGCTTGGATGACATAGTAATTTACCTAAGCCATGTATTATCAGAGTAATTAGAAGATATAGAGTTTGGCATAAGAAGGATCAGATCTTGTTGTCTACACGAAATTACTCACACAATACGCGTATTCCCAAAAGCTTTATGCTTTAAAATCAAGATTAGTATTACAATATCCCAACATTGCGCTTTTTCTCTCTATTGTTAACTTCATGTAAAACACTTGCCCAACAAAAAAAAATTTGGTGCAGGTTTGCCACTGCTAAATACAACCATAGGTTGTAATCTATAGCTTATATTCACTGCTGCATATGCTTCAGAATCCTCCTCGGAAAGTTAAAGGCTATTGAAACCCAGAGATTGCCCTTCGTATGTACTTGAACGATCTCTCGTAGCTAACAAAGCCCAAAAACCAGAACTCGAAGTCATCAACAGTTGCTATCTCGATGTATTTCTGATCTGGCTTGTTCACATTCTTGCTCGGTGTGGCTCCTTTTATCCTTCCAATTGGAACCAAAACCTACATAAATACATCACCATGTCAGCTAAAACACTTCACACTTTGTTTGACTCACAATTTTCACAGGACAATTTTGTGAAAATTTTCTTTCGCAACTGGTTTTTACCTTGTAGGGCGCACTCGCGATGTCTCCTTTAGGCAAAGTTAACGCCAAGGATCTATCACTATGGAAGGCGATCTTCTGAGTCGAAAGAAAGAGCATCCCTGCTATAGGGCCAGCTGTGGTTGATAGATAACACTGGAAGGCCTTCAATAACTGTTCTCCTTTCTCTACGGAAAATGCCTGTCTGAAGACTCTCTCAATCCCTCCGGCTTGAAAAATCCTCGCCCCCAAGCTCAACTTCCCTCTGACAGTTTCCGTGAACTTTGGCCCCGAGGTCACTGCAATGTCAAAAGACATATAGCACATTAAAGAAACCTGTATATTATTTACTTGTAGAAGCTTTGTAGAAAGTTCTATCAGATATGCGTACCATGCTCCCGGATGCCTTGCACATAACTGTCTGTTTTCTTGCTCAATTTTGTCATCCGACGAAAAAAAGAATCCTTCTTATCTGCACCACAATGATCTTGTTAACATATGTCTTACTTCCTATACTCGTACTAGAGAAAGAGAAAGAAATGATTATTACCATGTTTGGAATCGAAGGATCCATACGGATCGGCATCAAGAAATGAACTGCCTAGTTCAGAAGCAGAAGCTGCACTTGGCAATTTTTCTGCCGCATATGTGATAGAATTCACAGGAATTCCAATGACAAGCTCTTGGCACAAGCTCTTCATTTTATCCGCAGCTTATCTTTGCCTTTCTCGCTCTTTGAGTAATCTCTCTCTCTTTCTCTTGTAGATGACCCCTGCTTCAAACAGCCACTAGGAGTTCCCTATATAAGGTGAAACAACCTAGAGGTGGAGAATGTGTCCACAGGAATAAAGTGTTCCGCTGATTCAGCACATTGTGATGCATAATCATCGTTACCTCATCAAGATAAAAAGCAAGTATTACTATATTGACCCACGAAGGAAAAAAGAGGAGAGAAAAGGGCCCCCCTTGCTTTTGTGCAATCCAATTTGGCAATTTCTTCTGGTTCTAGAATCCTCCATGATGTAGGGAATTGATCAAAGGCAACAATGAATCAACAATTAATAAAGTTGGTTGAACAGTATATCACTACTTTATTAGGGGCATACCATGTGCCTGTGGGCACGTAAAGAGTGCTTTTCAGCCAAATAAGAAAATGCTATCTCACCAAGATTCACATTTAAAAAGGACCAAGTTTGGGCTGTGTGAGGTCTATGGCTAATGCGGTATGAGATGGATCTGATGTGTCAGCTACCTACTTTTCTTGAGGTTTATTAGAGGCATCATTAGTAGTCCTAAATCCGTGTTTGTCAACTATTTTTTATTTGTTTTTGAAGCTGCAAGCTGCATAAGAGAATAAAACTGATTAAGCAATGCATCATACAAAGCATTCGGGTCGGAAAAGTCGTTGCACATAACTGAATTTTGTGGCATCAATGAAAGCATTTTTGAGCTGGAAACATTAGTTAACTTTCCTTTTGTAGTTACAAAAAGTATAAGTGGTTTTAAACAGTGCAAAGTAAAAAGAACTTGAGGTTCAACATTGGTCATTCAATAGATTCTTAATATTTACATATTGCAACATGCAGTTGACCCCTTCCTGCTAGTGTTCATTTCTTCTTATTATAAGGAATGGGCAAAAACCAAAAAACAAGTGAGGTGATTGGGGGGGGGGGGGGGGGGGGGGGGGGGGGGGGGGGGGGGGTGCTCTATTCAGAATGACAAATTATTTGGCAAATAAAAAAAAAAACCTGAAACCTTTTAATCTGAGAGGAAGATTAAATTAGCTTATAGGCCCTAAAACTGAACCTTAAAATCAGCCCTTTTATCCTACCGTAGTGGGAACTTGAAAAATTTTACTAATTTTCTTTTCGGTCCTTTAAACAGCACCGCTTAAATAATACTTCTGCAGAATATCAAATCACAGAAAAGAGACCTTTGTTTGACTATGATAATATAAAATTTGCAACTCCCTCGATGTGTAGTATGGTTTTTCAGTTAATAAGCAGAGATGCCATCCCATAATGACTGAAGCATATAATAAACCCTTCACCACCATATAAACATAACAATACTTCACGATTTCTCTCATTTACTTCTTGAAAAAGGAACTGCCTACTACTATACAGAAAAAAACATTGCTTGAAAAAGAGAAGAGAAAAAGGATTACTTTCTGATGCATTACCTTTCGTAGAGGAGGAGGCAGTATTCCTTAAGCAACCCTAACTGTCCATTACTTCTCGGTATGTCTTCTCGAAACAGATCTGTTCAACAAGGCCACGCAACAACAGGAAAATGAGAAATGCTCAGTACAATTATGAGAAGAACCAATGGATGAGGATTACAATTAGAAAAAGAAAGAAGATATTACAGAGAAGCTCTCATCACTGCAATTAGATACGGTCACCTCTCCATCCACATCCTCAACCTTTTTAAATATAAGAATGCTAAGAAGTGGGTTAGGCTTGACATGGCAGGAGTCTTTATTGAATCAGTCGAAGGCACATATTTGAGGAAGATATTCACAAGCCGAATAAAGAAGTCAAACATAATGAAATTAGTAACTACTATAATCAAGTGCTAAAAGAGTATATTTACTAAACTGTATCAACACTTCATGAGAAGTGATTAACTTCTATTTTCGAACTGGTTCGAATTAGAAAACCGCCGATTTGTAAAGCATAGGCGGCAAACCAAACCAATTTTAGGATCATTGGCCATGAACTGTAGCACATTGAGGTTCATCAAATATTCAAATCTACGGGACAAACTGCTTCTTCAGAAATGGAACATCAAACATAGAAAAATGGGAATTGTTTACCAACAAAAATTGAACCAAAAGATAGATCACATCTCTGTTTAACTTTAACCCAACAAACCTACTCCCCCATTTCATCAACTCAGTTCCAACCATAATTACATACAATAACCGTGTTGTCGGGCCTACCAGTTACAGGCCACAACTGACTTTACCCTACCAGTTACAGGCCACAACTGACTTTTTACCCATCATTCGCAAACCCAGTAAATCAAACTGGGGTTTCTCTTTGCATACTACTCATACGAAAATAAAAATAAAAAAAACTTGCACTAATGAAACAGGATAAATACAATAAATCATACACCTTCAAATAACCTTACTGCTGTTCAACCTCCCCCACCATTTCCTCTTCACCTTACTTTCGGAATTTACCTCGTCGGCCGCCAACTTATTTAATATGACCTTTGTCTCCCTTAATCTCACTCCGAAATCTTTCTTCCAAAACTCAAAGTTCTGCTTCAGCCTCCTTAATTCTCTATCCGGATTCAAACTGGCCTCCACCTGTCCCGACTTCACCTCCACCAAGAACTTCGCATCGTCCGCAAAAACTTGCTTTCTCTGCTCAAACTCTTCCGCCAGGCGTCCCACAACACTTAAACTTGCACTCATCTCCCGGCCCAGCATACGAGGCCCAAAACGCGACCCACTATTCTCGACGTGGTTAGTGCTGCTATCCCAGCTCAGTTGATGGTCCACGGATGCGTCAGACGATCGATCCTGGTCATCCATTGCGAGGCTCCTCTTCGCAATGGAAAGGCTGGATTGGAGAGACCGCATTTGTTTTTGCCATACTTCTTCCATGGAATGCATCTTTTGCTCGTATTCAGACCATCGGCTCTCGTATTGGTGGAGCCTTTGGTGGAGGAGATCATTTTCCTCTTCCTTCTCTCTAAGGGCAGCCTCAGCCTTCAAAATTCTCCTTTGGAGCTCAGCGAGAACGGATGCCTTGATAAGTACTTGTTCAGGTTCAGTGCCCTAGATAAGATTTAAATATAAATTTTAGCCATTCAAGCCAGCATTATAACAATATAAAATAAGGGGGGAAAACAGAAATTATGTTGCCTTTTGTTTTAGCCGTAATCCATTTATATAAGCAGGTGTTGTCTTTTACTAAAATGATGAATGAAGAGTGGTAGTTTAGGAGAGAGAGAGAGAGAGAGAGTGAGAGAGAAGGGAACAAAGTAACACAATTAAAAAAAAAATACTCCTCGTAGCGAACATTATATTTGCTTTGTAACGAAAGTGTCAATGCTCATGGAATTCTTTTTGTCTATGCAAACTATGCGTAATGAAGCTCTAGTATCTACGAGTTCATCCTGTGGATTGAAATTTGGGATAGAAATTACCGTTTTGCCTTCAAGTTTTCTTGTATAATTCAGAAGACTTACATCTCCAGAACACCTTCGAACAAGCCAACCACGAATAACTGTATAACAAGTAAAGTATTATCAAAACAAATGAATAGGCCATATTCAACTGCAATTGGAAGCCAACCAAGAACAAGAAGATTCTTACCCGACTGTATTACAACTGAAGCATTACGAGTATTTATAAAGCTCTTCCTAGCAACTTGGTATTTGATATTTCGTTGTACAACAATCGCAGCTCTGTGTTTCTGCAACAT
This sequence comes from Tillandsia leiboldiana, assembly GCA_029204045.2. Classification (NCBI taxonomy): domain Eukaryota; kingdom Viridiplantae; phylum Streptophyta; class Magnoliopsida; order Poales; family Bromeliaceae; genus Tillandsia; species Tillandsia leiboldiana. The sequence continues at coordinate 46,859,727 of CM055069.1, read as the reverse complement.
TTCTGAATAAACACGCCTTGTCTTTTCTCCTCGAATAACTGAAGTTACAGAGTTAAAGAATTACAATAAATAGAAAAAAACTATCAAGGTCAAGAGATAATTTTCTACATAAATTGAGAATAGTTTGGAGGAGAAGATATACATGATTGCAGTGCAATGATTCCTCTTGCACGCTCTCTCACATAACGCCTAGCTCGATAGCCTCTGAAACAGCTCTGAACCCTTAAAATACCATGCAGCGTACGATTTCTTGTATCTTCAAGCGTCCCGATCTTTAGTTTCCAACAGGGAATATGAAAAAGAAAACTTGCTTTAATATATTTGATAAGACAAATTTCAATCAAGAAATAAAAAATAAAAAAAAAAAGCATCTCTCCGTTCCTGTGAGAATGAACAAATCATACTCCCAAGAGAGAAAATTTTGCATATAAAAAAGAAGCTAACAGGGAAAAAAATTAAGCATTTAATGTTGATTAGTATAAGTTGACAATTAAGAAACTATAACTCAGAAAACGAGGAAAGGTCCACTTATCTCACCTGACCGGTTCGGAAGAACAACTTTGTGTAGCCAACTTGATACATCTCAGGCAGAATGTTGAACTGCTTAAGAATTGCAACCGACACACTAAGTGGGTCTTGAGATGCAACACTCTCAAGTAGAAGAAAGCCATACCTACAGAAGAGAACGCACTAATGTCTCATGAAAAATATAAAAATCTACATAATTTATACACAAGATCACAAAACTGGTAGCTTTACCGTCTAGCAAACTTTTGGTGAGACATCCTTGTAGGATATCCAGATCTAGATATTCGGACCACTTCAAGAACTCCGCAACACCTAAGCTGTTGAAGAACTAGTTCTTGTTCATAAATACCAGGAAGTTGGGAATTGTTTGGCTTAATGCAGCGAATGAAGTGAGGTGTTGTACTCTCAAGTCTTTGCATCAACTGAAATAGTTGTCCCTGGACGACAGCCCAAATACAAAGTCAGAAGGAGAATAAAAAGGTGACAATACCATACAAAAGGTGGCAGCAAATAAGTCATGCCAGAAAAGGAGTAAAAATGTATGGATAGCTATTATTATGACTTAGTCCCTTAATTACTCAACTTAAGCACTTTAGCACATTAGCTTATATTCACAAGTACAATGAAATTACCCGGTTTAAAAGTTTTAGTACATTGTGCACATGGGGTAAAATGCTATTTTACAGGTTAACTAGGGTTTTCTTTTTTTATGGTCGGCAATGAAACTGCAATATATGGGAAATTTGAGGAACTGAAGCACTCAAGTGAAAAGTTCATAGACCACGTTGCATTATCAGGGCAGTAGAGGAACTATACATACATTCTTACCAAAGAGAAAAGAGTTTACCTTAAATTTCATTGTTACACTTAGCTTTTGGGAATCAGCTCCACTGGTTCTGTGTGAATTAGATGCAGAAGTATCTGATTGTGCAAGCATCTTGGATGCAAAGATCTGAGGAAGAGAGCATTTGCATGAAGCAAGGAGCTGAATTGAATCCATGTGCAATAGATCTCTGTTCTTCTCCAAAAACCCTGATGTGTCATAGACAACCTAATCATAGAATTTAACCATCAACTACAATGAGGATAAAAGGAGAGATTTAAGATACATGATCATAAAGCGCCTAGTCACACCTCCCCAGCATAGTGCCGAACAGAAAAGGCCTTCCCTCTTTCACCTCTAAAGCAAGAGTTACTGTACAGGTGCTGCTTAAGCTTGTTTGCAAAAGTAAGATCTGTACCATTGGGGAAAGTTGACTCCTCATCCAACAGAGACAATAATCCCAGTGGCTTCTGCATAAAATAGAAGAAGAAAAAAAGTAAGTTGTTGTAGAAGTTACAAAAAAGACCAAGCAAAAGAGGGAAAGGATCGTTGCAACTGATCTTCAATAGTATTGTCAATATTTAAATACCGCTGTCAAAAATAATAGCAAGTTACATCCAGTAAAAAAAGCAGCTCATACTTTCTCGAAAAGATTCAAGCAGTCCTGGTTGTCCTCAAAATCAACTTTTGCCCAATCTATCCCATCTTTGATATATTCCTGACGAGAAAAGACATAACCATGAAAATACAATCGAAAAAAAAAAAAAATCACAACCAAAAAAAAAGAAACTAATAATGAAACTTCGTACACATAAAATAACAGACCTATGTTACTTCTACTAAAATATCAGGTGTCTGTCTATATCTAATGGAAGAAAAATCTGAAGTGCCCCTGGTGCATAACTTACAAGGTGAGAATAAACAAAGGCGACCAGCTATGGCTTAAAATTCTCTCTCCAAACTTGCTCATGTTCAGTAGGATGTATCTCCTTATAGAAATGCACCTTCAGTATATTCTGAATTTCTAAGAGCCTTAATTGGAAGTTACAGTGAAGTTAAATTAAAGTTGAAAAGTACAATGAGGTCTAAAGACAGCTTTATGACAGTTATACGATTGTTCCTAAATTGGTTGCATACCCCATCAACAGTTAAGTGTTATTAGACTTTTGAAGGATATATTTTGACAAGCTCATAAAAGCACTAAACATAGAATAGAAGAATGTTGAAATTACATCACACAAGCCACTCTTCAAAGAAACAAGATATCATAATCACTCTAGCTAGTAAATAAAATACTCAAAAAAAAAAAACCTTGTAGAAAATGAAAAAAAAAAAGAAAAGAGGAAGCAACAATGTGGAAATTAAGTGTTGCAGACATAGTACAACATGCAATATTTAGGGTATATTATCAATTGCCTTAGCAGTATATGGTTCTCTACATTCTAGTTACTACAAGATCAAAGCATTTACCTCCTGTTCCAGCTTAAACAAATGGCGATTAAAATGCTGTTGCAGCCTTTCATTAGCATAGTTGATGCAGAATTGTTCGAAACTATTCTTCTGCAAAAACAGGAGTTCACCATGAGATACTACTTGCAAATCTTAATGGGCAGAGTCAGTAGTCTAAAGAAGAGTACATCAAAAGATTCGAAGCCATATATATCAAGAATGCTGATTGATCTGCCAGTGCGACGCTTGCCTACTGCAAGTGATTTATTAATCTGTTCGACAAGCCACTCAAACAGACTTGCATAAAGTGATTTAGCCAACGCATCTCTCGTGTCGATTGCCTAGAATGAAAAACAAAAACTAGGTAAATATTTTAAATCATTTTTAGATAAAACGGTCAATTTATATTGCTTCCACTTGAGAACTATGATATACCTGTGAAAGAGTAAGTTTCTGAACAATATTGTCATGGCCGACTCTCATTTTACGAGTTGACAAAGCCAATTTAAGATCCTGAATATCACACCCGATAAGTTTAGCAACAGTATGTGCACCTGCAACATCACTGCTTGTTACTTGTCGAGGAATAATTAAAGCAACATACCATGGCAGCTAGAAGATTAACAAGTAATATAGGAGAAAGAAAGACAATAGATTATCTGATGGATAAAATTGAGAAAACTTTTCAAAGAGGAGAAGCAAATACAAAGAATTACAGGAAACCAATAATGTAAGATAAACTTCAGAAGGAGGCAAGTATCACAGGGCACAGGCAAAAGGTAGACAAATGGCAAATCATGATATGTCACTAGCTATCTGTTATCTAATTGTAACACCAGAATGTAATCAAGTGCAGGTCTGTTGAAGTTTTGGTTGCTTCTAACCCCTGGAAATATCAAATATCAACAGCACACCTAATTAGCAATACCTAAAACAATCTGCGTTAACGAAGAAACCTTGAGGATACACAAGAGTGTCAAGTCATCAAAGTAACAAACTACAATAAACATTAAGTTGGGGGCGGGACACATCACACAATAGGAGAAGTCCACAAAATTACAGAAGATCAAACTGTTGAATCTCTATAATCACTGAACCATGACTACCAGATAATATACAAAGATTGTCCCTTTTTAAGGGTCTACTTCTGACTATAAGAAAATCACAAAATTGAAAGGGAGTCCTGAATGAAAGGGAATTGAGAACTTAAGAGACCAAGTGAACGGCCAATCTCTTTAATCGACATTGTTGACTGTGGAAGTAGTACATCAGGACCTTGCATTTTTTTTTTCCTCATTAACATATAGAAATAGAAACAAGCCAGAAAAGAGTCTGTCAAAACCTGGACTTGTTTAGGGCAGTTTCTAGGAGCTTTTAAACTCAGGCCAATCCCTAAAGTATAGGTCCTCTAGAGAATTTAATAATTAAGCTGTAGAACGATCCAAGCCCTAAGGCCCAGATTTCTCCATTGCAAGGCTCCACCTCAGTAGTGTACCCAAAACCAAAAATTACCTATTCAGTTTTGCTTGGGCTCAGGTACGCCCAAACTGGGCCTGATTCCAGTCTTTTAAAAGAAGGAAAAGAGCATTAATAATGTAACAAAGAACATAGATCCATAAATTTGATCTCACAGATTGATCATGGCAAATATGAAACGTTTACCTTCATCTGCAACAACTTCAATATGGTTTTCATTATCAATCACTGAAAAGGAAATGTTTCCCAACCATAGAACTGCGGCAAGCATTGCAAATACATTTTCTTGATCTTCTTTGCTGATATGGACAACATCCATTGCTTCCTGGAGCAATAAAAATAAGTATGAAAGTGCATATTACATAAAATAAAAACATAATTTTCTGAGGCAATTTCGGACATACCATCACAGTGTGAAACATTGCAGAATCATTAACACCAGTTATTGAATAGCAAGTGCTCTGCTTCAGATATTTATATTCATCAGCATTCCTCAAATTTAGTTTCTCTGTTTTACAAAAAAGAGAAACAATAATTTAAGAGGTCACTAGAAAATCATAGCAACAGAACACAAATTACAGACATGACTAACAAAGAACAAAAGAATCGAGGTGTCTTAACAATGACATTTCCTAATTCGTACTTAACTAAAAAGATGCAGGTAAAAAAAAAAAAAAAGGAACATAAAAGATGGAGAAGTTAAGCTCGTATCAAGAATTAGCGATATCATATCTAGAAAATAGAAGCAAAATCCACAGGAAGGCAAAAGTTAGAAACTTAGATTTTGTACCTTTGAGAGGTAAGGTAGCACCAGCACAGAGCTGATAAAAAATATGATATGACCGTTCACCAACTGCACATTGTACAACTCTTGACTGCACAAAATGAAGGGAAACAGTTCAAATAAACGAACAACAAAGAAAAAAAAAAGTACATTCAAATAGAAAACACAAAATACTGCAAATAGTACCTTCTCGAGTAAAACTGCCGATGCATTGCGATCCAGGTAGAAAAAGAAAAAGTGCAGGTAGTGAGGTTAGTCCGAAAGAAAATTTGTGTAGAAAAAGAATACAGGGACTCAAAAATAGATCCATTACATGTTTGAATCATGGCACCACATATTTTGCCAGTTGAACTAAAATGAATTTCAATGAGCTTTCCCTGCATTTACAGACCAGGACAAAAAGAAAGTATCTCAGAAGAATTGATAGTCTCCAGCATTGGGTTGTAGTGGGTTGTAGCCAGAGGTTTGAGCACAATGACTAAAGCTTAGGAGAATAAAAGTTCTAAGAGGAACTTGGATAACTTACAAAGCGACTGGAATTGTCATTCCTTGATGTCTTTGCATTGCCAAATGCCTCAAGTATCGGATTCGTCTGTAAGATCTCATATTCTATGCCACTACCACCTCCAAGGGCAGCCAAGTACTGCATTGCTATCTTTGCAGTTTCAGTTTTTCCTGCTCCACTCTCACCACTTGAAGAAAAAGTCAACTCGTAAGTTTTGAAGTTTAAAAAGTTTGATTTTATACTAAGAACAGGAGCTATGTTATCTTGCCTACACAATATCGCATTTCCCTGTCTTTTCTTAATCTTCCCAAAGTATGTCATTAATTCCTCGAAACACACCTAAAAGGATTTATTTACATGTATACCCTAAAAAGATCCTTGCATTGTTCCCTTTCAAAAGCTTGATTACGCATAGTACCCCTCCAATACAAAAAGTTCGCAAATATTTTGTAAGATTCATCTTGCACTCCTATTTTATATTAAAATTAGTTTCACTACATAAATAATCAAATATATATAAATGTAAAATATCATTTATCATATAAACATAAGTACATAACCTTCAAATAATCAGAGGGCATTAACTGGAAATCCGCACTACTCTAATAGATTATTGATTAACATTTGTCTTGAATGCTAAAATTTCTAGCTCTAAACAATGATATCCTCAAGATCCTCCAATGAATATTCCAAATAGTTTTTGTCCTACTGATTGTTTTATTTAGAGAATGTCATTTAAATATAAAGTTTAAAGGGTCATATACGTAAAAAATCTCTGGCTTTGAAGAATGACGCACTCAAACTACGTAAAACAGATATTCAGAAATTACAACTAGCAGGAATAGGACGAGATCTTTACTATCAAGGAACTATATTAATTATTACAATATCCTAGCAGTTACTAAAGAATGCTAGATCAAACCCACCAACCTTATAATAATTGATTGATTCACTTCATCTGCAAAGAAAGTAATGAAATTAGAAGTTAAAGATGAGCGTGATCAACAGACTGTGATACACATGACATAGCTAGCTTCAGTTAGACTACCTCTGATCATTTCACGGATAGCTGTATCTGCTATTGCATAGACATGTGGACTGTCCATAGCTTTCCGTCTATATGCTTCAATAAAATCATTGCCATAAAGATGGACTTTCTTAAATGGGTTGATAGCAACTAAAACTGGACCTGCTTTAGTCTAAGTTGCAAAGACAAAAAAGGCTTCTTGTTTCAGTGACATATGACGCATTAAATCGTAAAAGAAATCAATCATAACAATTATTAGAACTTACATATATCATATTTTGGTAATATCTATATTGCAGGTTATACAAAACTGATGGTTCATTTAGATAACTAAGCTGCATAAGATCATCCACTCCATCAAGAATTTCAGGGTTTGCAGGTAAAAGACTATCAGTCTTCAGTTTTAAGACCTGAAATTGGAACTCAAGAAGATGAGCTGTGCAATACAAAGAAATACGAGTAAATGGCCTTGATCTCTGGGAAATAGTAACTTACTTCCCCCTCGGGAAGGAAAAGAACAGCCTCTGCCCCAGCTGTTGAAAGTATCTTGCCCAATACCCAATCACCATTCGGAAGCTGGCACCAAGCTTGAAGTTTCTGAAACAACCAACTTCAAGATGAAGTTCTTGCAATCAATCGACAGCATGATCACGCAACACTGATTGATTTTGAGGTCAATGCAGAACCAAAATTTGATTCACTATAAATTTTCACCTATAGATAATGAAAGCCTAATTGTAGTAATGTGACATTGTGACCAAGAGGGTTTATTCAATAGCAGCCACAAGATAGAGAACAAGCACTATCAACTGAAGTTCCACGAGCTGGTCAATATCTTAAAATGCATATCCATTGAGTTCAAAGCCATGAGTAAGTATATTTCAAACACTAAATTGCAGTTTCTATTGAAAATGCAGTTGATCAATTTCAACTGCAGTTATGGCAGTTTCAGCCAAGCAATAGATACCGAAAAGGTACAGATGTGAGTATGATCCATGCAAAACCTGTTTTTTATCATCAAACCGAAAGAAAAGTACCGATATATTCGGTAGTGATAATTAACGTCATAATATAAAATTTTGGTTTAAGTGAAATAATGCCCTACTTAAATTTCATCAGTGCTTCCCTGCGACAATCTATGTATTTTACGGAAAAATTCTAAGGAAAGCACCACCAATGTCTTATAAGTTGTCCAATATGGTAAAACAATGACCAGTAATATGAATTAGAGTAGACTCTGCAATCATACAATGAGCTTCAATGATCAAGAATCTATGAGGCTGCGAGGCTACATACTAGTTGTGGGTGCCCATAACCATTCTGGATGGTCACCATTTAACACTGGACAAAATGCAGAATGAATCTATAGTACGAGCCAAGTCCAATGGCAGCACAGTACGTAAAAAGACATGTGATGGCGCCTCATTCTTTTCTAGCTAATGGTAAGGCATAAGATTTTCCAAGGAAAGCACAATAATTTAGTTACTGTTCCTGGAAGAGCATGAAGCTTGATAATATTGCAACATTCAACAGAAGCAAATCCTATAGATGTGAACAAATTGCTCTAGAACATCTAGCTTACATAAAATCTAACAGTTTGAAGTCACAACATTGCCAGATTTTATATCAAATTTTCTTTTTTTAAATTTTTTTTTTTTTTTTTTTTAACTTTGAACTTAAATGTGGATCGAGCTGTGGCTCTCACCTTTTTCGCACTGTAAGAACTAGTATCGCCCCATCTAGATTCAACCTGCGATGGCAACGCTGCAGGAGATCGAGACGCCGCCGCCGCCGACGACGACTCCACACTACCCTCCTCCTCCTCCTCTTCCTCTTCCTCTTCTTCTTCCACTGGCCTCGCCTCTCTCGACGTCGTCTTCGAGCTATAGGGCGACTCCTCGTTCTCCTCCAATCCCCCGTTCAGTTCCTCCCCCTCCAACGCTTCTAGATCGATCCCCACCTCCCTTTTCTCGCCTTCCGCCATGGAAGGCGATCCCCCGCCGGTGAATCGGAAATCGAGCTCGAGCGGCGCGCGAGATCGCACCGCTGATCTCTTCGGCGCCTCCACTGAAGCCATGCGCGATCGACTCAAAACCCTAGATCACCACTCAGATCTCTACCCTCAACCCCAAAAATCCAAAGAAACCCTTAAAAACCAGGTCAAATCAACAGCAATGGACGATCCTCGGGTCTAAAACACCACCGAAGACCAAAAATCTTGAAGATAATCCAACAAACAACAACAAATTCGACAAAAAATCTCAAATAAATCGCAGTTGATGGTACCCTAGCAACCTCCACGAATCGTTGGAAAAAAAAAAAAAAAAAAAAATTAACTAAAACGAGAATAATAATTTGGGCAAAGTCGAAGCAAAGGAGCTAGAAAAGAGAAACGTCCCGTCGCTTCGTCCACTGCAGCTTCCTCTGTGTTTCTCTCTCTCTTTGCCTTTTTACCTCTTCTCTCTTCGCTTTAAATTTTTAAATAAAAAAATATAAAAATAATTTATAAGGATATTATTATTCGACGTGGATAAATAATATAATATATATTTTTTTTTGAAATGTTTCGTATCGACTACACAAAAAGAAAAATGCTATGTGTACACCCGTAAGGGGTGTACATCTCACACCCCCACTCATCTAAGGATAGGGATGTGATAATGGGTCACTTGATGTGATCCGTAAAAAATATCGTCATCATTAAAATGGTAGAGATGTACGATGTACACCTCTTCGGGGTGTACATGTAGCATTGCTCACACAAAAAACCCCTTCCAATCCATGATTTTTTTTTTTTTTTTTGAAAAGATTAAATTCTAACGGAGCTAACGGCTACTTCCAAATGACTAATTTGCCCCTCCACGTTCCGTAACGCGACGAGGATCACGGAATTGCCCGTTAGGGTTATAAATGGTATTAAAAGGCGTCGGTTCGAATATTTATTAATGGAAAAGGAAAATGTTACGTGAAAATGCGCTGAGACCCCTCAATTATATGATTATGATTATTCCGAATTAACTACTTCAGCTTTATTTTTAAAAATTAAAATTATTTTACCTTTTTATTTCTCAATTTAATTAATTAATTAATTAATTAATATAAAAATATATTTATTAATTATTAGAAGCTAATTATTTTATTTTTAGATAAAAAATTATTTTTTTATACTGGTGAGATATAATTTGCATCTATCTAGTTAAATCATAAAAATAAATAACTTTAATAAAAAAATAATTAAATTACTATATTTAATAAATTATTGATAAATATAATAAAATTTTAATTTAATTTAAAAATTGAAGGCTAAAAAGTGCTAATAAAAAATGATAGGAAAATACTAAAAGTTGACCTTAAAAATAATAATAATAATAATAAATTTTACACTTTTCATTCTAAAACTTACGATTTATTAAAAAAATCAATATTATAAAAAAAAAGATAAAAAATAAATAAATAAAGTTGATTATCCTATTGTAAAACAGTATATAGTGGAGGGGTTCCATGCACTTTTATCAAATTGATTAGTCCAATTTAAAATTTGAAAGATAAATAAAGAACAATATTATTCATACACCTCACAAAAAAAATATAATATAAATTTTATTTATTCAAATATAAGATATACTTTACTGATCATTTTAAAATAATCAGTAAAATTTATTTTATTTTAAAATAAATAAGTGATAAAATATATATATATATATATATATATATATAGAGCACTGCTGCCTGTACATCCCAAATGGGGTGTACATCTTATACCCACCCCATCC